>JBBPCV010056618.1:0-14177 GCA_037974505.1 Plocamopherus tilesii
GGCTCAGTTAAAGCAGATGATGCATCATGTTCCAAAGACATCAAATGCAGAATAGGAATGGCTAAAAATAAAATGATGCAACTGAATAACATCTGGAAAGATCATAACAATAATAACATTAATTCAAAACTGAAACTGAAACTACTTAAATACCTAGTCTGGTCAGTCATGACTTACGGCTGTGAGTCCTGGGCACAATGGAAGAATAATGGCAACAAAAGCTAAGCAGCAGAAATGTGGTTCTATAGAAGACAACTCGGAATCACAGGAAAGACAGGAGAACAAATGAAGTATCCTAGAAGAACTTAGAGAAGAAAGATCACTCCTATTCCTAACTTACTTTAATCAACAGAAGAAGCTGAAATACCTTGGTCATGCCATATGTAATCTAAGAACAGAACTTATGAAGATCACCTTTCAAGGTCGAACAGAAGCAAAAAGAAAGAAGGGCAGACCACCCTTTGTCTTACTAACAATAACAAATAACGCCACTAACGCCAGCAATTTGAAGATCCACAAAGTCAGCCACCTCTTTGATGATTGAGTGGGATGGAGAAGAAAAGTCAAGTCGGTGTCATGGAGAGCAGCGCCTACCATCGGCAACGGTGACGGCAACAAGTGAGACAAGTGAGAAGTGCAAATGGTCGTATGTGAACGACTTTGTAAATTATTCTCTCTATGGAGACAGTCATGCACTTCCCAAAACTTAAAACGGCTGTTAAAAGTGCGGCGTTGGAATTTATTCTCTCTGTAGCCGCCCTAAGGTTGGCAGCTCTTGAGTTTTATTTTTATCCTCAGTGGTGAGTGACATTCCTACTGGAAGAAATGGGTCTCATAATACAAAATACAAGTATCATTATCATCTGCGCCACAGGAGAAAGACTAAACTCCCAATTTTCTAAAAATAGCTTTATCCCACAAATGAATTGGAATCTCCTGACTATTCTACCATGCAATAGCAGCATTGCTAATATTGATCAGTTAAATATAATAATAAATACATGGGCTTTGAGAATGGAAATTCATATAAACATTACAATTACACATACGGTAGAACTCACTTATCCTATAATATAATAAAGAACACATTTGAAACGAATTGACGGAAATAAAGAACTCATTTCTATGCCCCATTTTTTTCTTTCTCTGTTTAACTTATATTCTGATGCATTTAGTGAGCATTCAATAATGAACTGACGGCTGTAACGAACTCCTTTTCTTGCCTAAGACTAAGACTAAGAAATGTTTTTTCCCTCATATTACAATGTATGACTGAAGTAACGAACTGGTTCTTTTCAAGGCTGATAGAACCCAGTGTTTCACAACTGCCAAGCGAGTCTTGCCTAGTGCTTACACTGTGTCCACCCTGCACACTTACATTTACATCTACACAGACACAATTACTATTACACAATGGATTCAAATCTTTTCTTCATTAGCCTAGGCCATAATGAACATACACTAGCCACAGGTCGGCCCTTTGCTTAAGAAGGAGGGGGAGGGGATAGGCATGCTTTATGCATGCCCATCCCACATGCGTTGCTAGAGGCGATCTAAATCTAGTTGGATAAGTGATTAATGACAGATCTAGGCCTAATTTATATTAGTCATAGATACATGTATAGTGATATCCTGTGTCCGGTTGTAAACAACAGTAAATGCCATTACAAGGGCACATTGCAGGACTAAGTAGCCTACTAAGTGTGTTTTTTGAATCTCATTAACAGTAACTAGTCAACAGGGGTTCCAAAAAGCGACAGCCTTATTCACTAAAACTATAATGCAAATGGCGTGTACGGGAAAACTAAATGTACTCTCTCTATATGTTATGTATACTATTGTGTGTGACTGAAATAAAGAGCTACTGATATAATAAAGATCTATTTGTATTGCACGGGCTTGTTCTTCATATCAGTGTTTTACTGTACATAATACATATATATGTAAATTTACATTTTTTGTCTCCCTTGTAAAAAGTGGTGAGATTGATTTACTGAGTAAGTAAAATTTCTCAATTTGTCACTTTCGTCACTTCTCCCTGTGTGAATTTTTGGCATATTAATATTAATAATAGAATAGACATATTATGATATATGGGCATTTTTTGTATCCTCGAGAAACAAATGTTAGATGGAAAAATGAAGAGACGAAACAGACGAAAAATATTTCATGGGTCATCGATTTGTTTGAAATAATATTAAAAGAATGAGATCCTTCTTGTACATAATCTTTATTAAGAATGATGATTATTGGTAATAGTTGCAATCGTTTGTGGTACATGTAGGTAGGTAAACCGTTTGTAACACTAGAAGTAACAAGTGCTGTAAACAGGGGTTGCTTGTGTTGACAAACAAACAGATCTGAAAAAGTGCAAACTAGTACAATAATGGACAGTATAAACATTCTAATTTCAATTCTCTACAGAAAACCAACTACCAGTAATCTACATTAAAAAACAAAACAAAACCATAAATAAAAAAAGAAAACAAAAGAAAAACAACAACCCAATCCCGACCCAGCCTTCCATCCATACTCTGCTTTATCTATCTATCAATCATCATTCCCATCTCCCCTCCCCCCGTTTCCATTTTCATTTTCAGCCAAATCTAACCACAATCAACCTACCTGGGAAAAAAAAAATCACAACAAATTAAAAACAAGTAAAACCAACTCGGATAAAATAGAATGCAAAACAGCAAATCAATCCAAACTTAAAACTAAACAAAACAAAACACCCTCCCTCTTCCACAAACACATGCAAAAATCCTACTAACAACAACAGAAGAAAAATAGCATTAAAACTACAATAACCCCAATCAAGTAATAATACTTTGTACTATAACTAATAATGACTATAATTATAATCTCTACCCACTTTCACATAAAAGCTTCCCCCTTCAAAAAGCAAACAAAGCAAATAACAACCCCTTCCCCCCAAAAAAAACAACCCCCCCAAAAAAAAAACAACAACAAAAAAACCCATAAAAACCAAAACACCTCCCCTCAAAAAACCCAATAAAAAACAAAACAAAAAAGACAAACAAAAAAACAAAAAAAACAAACAAACAAAAACAAAAACAAACAGCAAAGAAAAGAAACAACCATGAATAACTAAAATCAAAAGAACCTAAACACTAAACAGATTTGCAATGCAAGCCACTACTCCATTACTCCTGATCCTCTCACCCTTATTCTCGGATTGACCAATCTAAACATCAGTGGAGCAGTTATATTGTGGCATTGTAGATGATGAGTATGAAGATGAAAAGCTTAAGAATGATGATGACGATAATAGGAATAATAGTAATAATAATAGTAATAATAATAATAATAATAATAATAATAATAATAATAATAATAACAAATATGAAAATAATAGTAATAAGAATAATAACAATAATAATGGTAATAGTAGTAGTAGTAGTAGTGGTAAGTAGTAGTAACAGCCATAAAAATAATAGCAATTATAATAATAATAACTATAACAATAATAATGATAATAATAATAATAATAATAATAATATAATAAATAAATAATAATAATAGTAATAATTATCCTTAACAGAAAGTTTACTATGTCGCTTGGGATACTTGGTGGCATAAATAACTATAATAAAAATACTATTACTATTATAGGACCAACTTTTCCTGTTCCTAAAGTGTCACATACTTATGGAGAAGGCATAATACAATACACGCCTTCCTTGAATAGTGTTATGGCTGAAGATATTATTATTACTATGATCATCATTATTATGGAAAACAGAACTTGGGCAATTTTTTCTGATTCTTTTTAAAAATGTTTTTTGGTTGGGCTTTTTTGTTTTGTTTTTTTGCTTTGTTTCATTCTTTTAATTTGTTTTTTTGTTGGCTTTTTCTTTTTTTCTTTTTTTTTGCTAACGACCACAAGATAAAACTGAGCTTAATATTCTTTTTCAAGTCTTTCAGTCATGCATGGATGGTTACATGATAAGGCCAGCTCTATATGATGATGAACTATGAAAGTGGCAAGTGTATGATGTTGCTGTTAACTAACACTAACAATGACAGTGTTGTAAGTGAAAAAACCCCCCAAAAAACTATGCTCCTTCACATAATTTTAATGTCTGTCTGAATGTGCTCAGCTAAAGAAAAAACAAAACAAAAACCACCAACTCCCCAAAAAAACAAAAAAAACTAAACAAAACAAAACAACCCAACAAAACAAAAATGAAAAACAATACAAGGCAGTCCCCTGTCAGTTGGGAGTCATAATCCTAGTATGGACTAGGGGCGCTTACACACACCACTTGCTGTGTAGCTGAGCTTTGACTTTGAGCTGCACTTGGGTTTAATAAGGAAATACAATGTATAAAGACTGTGCGTATGACGAGCAATCCACTCAATGGCATTTTGAGCCGTGAGCTGTGGTTAATGGTTGATCATTTTTCCCAACTCGACTTACTTGTTTCTCACACCGTGTGTGTTTGTCACTGGCGACAACCATCTATGGCCCGATGATGATTGAGGATTATTTTATCTCAAATTGATGGTCATTCCAGGAATAGATTCAGTGTGGATGATGTCACTTTCTCTCTACCATGTCAGAAGCACTGATTAATAATAATCAGTTTGTTTCACTCTTACTCTTATTGATTGTAGGCTTGTCCTTCTACCCTATTATTTTCTGGCCAAAGTCTGTTTGTAAATTTCATTCAATTTCTGAGAATGTTTTCATCATCATCATCATCATCATCATCATCATCATCATCATCATCATCATCATCATCATCATCATCATCCTTTCATTCAATTCATCTTTATTTTGTAATTTCATCTTGTTTGAAAGTGAAAGCGAAATAATAATCAAAGTCGATGGAGAAACAGTGGCCCTCAGGCCTAATCCTATGCTTCGCCTTCCACACAATAATCTGTTCCTATCATGAGTATACATCAGTTGTTGAGAAAAAGTACAATCATTGGAAAGTAGCCGTTTCTTTTCTCAGAACGTTAGACTAAGATCAATTTTTTTTTTCTGTCCCTTTTTTCTTTTGTAGAATTGCCAAGAAAAATTCTCATCCAACAAAGCAACAGTTTTGTTCTATTTCTTTTTGTTTTTGGCTTTGTAGTGTTGAGTAACAAACAGAAAAAGAAGAAAAGGAAAGAAAATTAAATCGGTTTGGCCACCTAGAGAGAAATCCCAGCAAAGTTGGACATTTGAACATAAAATGCATAATGGGAGATGTGGAAAAAATCTGAAAAGAAATGGAATGATGGCATTGAAATAGACCCGGAGACAGATCTACCATGCCAAAATAAAGGATCATATTATCATCAATTAAAAAAAAAGAAGAAAGAAATCAATACATTCTGGAATAGTTTGGACCTTGACATACATGTGAGAGTGGAAAAAGTCACAGAATTGCTTAAAAACGCCACAATTAAGGCTTTCGAAAAGCAAAGGCAAAAAAGGAGGAGGAAAATATTGTTGTTTGATTATAGCAAAACTAAAATGGCCACGAAGGGTGATATACACTGCAAAGGTGTAATGAACTGGAAGGAGGCAACTACAGAAGGTCTATGAATATCATGGTGCTACTTTCCCGAAAGAAAACACCCTGTAAAATGAGTGGGAGGGAGAAAGGGAGCAGTCAGAGATAAAAAGTCTGAATGATGTGATAATATCTTGCCTTATACAATTATGTTGTAAGATATGTTGGTGAATGAAACTGACTTGTGTGTTGGGATTAATGGCTGATGTAGCACATTATGACATTATAAAAATATTTCTCTCTGTTTATTCATTTCCAATACTAAAATTGATTAAAGAAAGCCCCAATAAGAAAAAAGAAGCCAACCAAAAAAAAGAAAAGCCCAATAAACCCTACAGTTTCCCTTTTGTCTTTGAACATGTTTATGGAAAACAAAAATGGGTAAAACAGAGGAAGAAAGGATGAGCAAATTGGGGAGGGTACACCTAAAAATGATGACTTACTTTGATAGAATAAAATGATATGTATATTGCTGAGCTAAAATTGTTCAGGATATGTAGGAAGGCTCAAGTCTAATGTGAATAAAAAAAAAGCCACACACACACACAAAAACACAAAAACAACAACAACAAAGCAAAAACCAACAAAAAAGCAAAACAAAACAAAACAAAATACATTGTATCTGGGGGCATGATTTGCTTCTGATATTATGACATGATTGCAATATTAATTGTTCTTGTTTTTATGGCTATATGAAATTATATCATACAAATTATATGAGTCTAATATTGTACTTGTAATATATTTCATATACGTATATATTTATATAATTATATATCAAGGGTCAGATACGATAATATGTTATTAATTAACAGTACACAAACTGAAGAAAGTTAATGTAAATAACAGAACAAAACGTATCTGTTTTGACACTGATACTGATACATATATGTATAATAGTCTTATACAAATAAATATCAGAGCGAAAGGGAAACAATTGCAAAAAAGGAGGCAATATCATACACAAAATATATATGGATTTTGACATGGATTACATCAAGTTATTCATATATATATATACAAGACGTTTAATTACATTTGGTTGGGAGCATGACTGTAAACTAGGTGTTCAGACAACGACCACTACATAGTTATAATTCCAATGGTTGTAACACGTATGGTATGCGTTAAATAATTAATTGTCATTAAATAGCAATACAGTAAGGGGAGCTAACACAACCTCAGATATGACATGTTTGGTACATCATGTCACTAGTTTTATTAACATAAGTCAGAAGATCTATGAATCCATGTCAAATGGTTTATCATCAGGCGTAAAAAGCTTATGAACATGTGGCAACATATTTGTCAACATATGCAAATAGTTTTTTACTAACATATGTGAACAAATTAACACATGTGAACAAATTCAACAGATTCATACTAGCTGGATGCTCTCTCATAGTTATCAATTTTTTTGTATAAATCCCCCCTTTTTTTTTTTTTAAGAGAAAAATGAGAACTACCCAATGAAAGCATGTGATGATGAATACTCACACAGTGTAGTTAGGGTGAAAACCATGCCTGTCTCCTATCCAATTCATCTTTGCCAAAAGGTTGACTGCTTTCAAATCTGTTTGCGTTTATAGTTATTTCCATTCACTTCTTTTATATGAAATATATTCAAATAAATAAGAAAATATCCAAACCCCCAAAATATGTTCTTTATTCCTTTTTATTACATTGTGAATCATTGAATTCAGGATAGATGGAATATTTTCTAATTAAAAGGATCTTTTATATTACATGGAAAAAATATTTTATATGTAGCAGATTCAATTCATTATTATTTAGAGCTTCTAGCTTCATCTATTACTAACAAGAATAAAAATGCAAATATCCATTGAAATCTCTCTCAGACAAGTATTTAACAATTATCATTTTCATTCTTTATACAACACTTCCATCCCAAGGCAGAATGCCATATCTGATAAAATGAAATCTTTGTACTTAATTGTCTCACACTTGTCTTGCCAAAAGTTCCTTTTTGTGACAAAGGCAAATAGCACATTTAGCCAATAAAAGCAGTTGTCAAAATGGTGACCCCAACATCAATGAATGATTCAAATCACATTGTTGATGGCAATACCACATATTATTAATATTGATTTTTCCTAAGACATGCATGCAATGTACAGATACATCGGTCTGCCTTGGATAGGCAGAATAAATCTGATTATGATACCAGATTTGCAAACGATTAAAAACATGTTTTTGAGCGATCTGAAATATTTCTGGCAGCCACCATTCTCATTACAGGATTTCATCAACAATTCACATTATCAAAAGAAAAGAACAAGGCCATAGCACAATAGCAGATCCTTCCAAATGAGTCATGAAGGGTAATAATCCAAGATGGTAAATAGACGGTAATGATTAGAAAAATAATTTAATTTAAAATTCGAACTGATATGAAATTATTGATATCTTCTTAAAGAAAAAAAACAAAGCAAGTTCTATCGTATTATCAATTCTTTAGAATTCTTTAACAACTTTTAGAGTGTAAATGTCTTTTAAAATTTCTAGAAAAATATTTCACTTGTAGTTAAAATCAAGCTGATTACTTCCTTTTAATTTAAAAGGAATGACCCTGATGAAGAAAACATATCTTATGACATCATGGGACATTGAACATGGATCAGATCTGCTGGTATGACAGTGTTCATTGGCGATATTGGAAAGAAGTTACTAAGAAATGTTTCATAATATGTTCACATTCATTCATGCATTTTGGTACATAAAAGGAATGAAATGGGAATAGTTTGCTGAAAATTGATTTCAATTTCATAGAAAATAAAAGCATTCAGTTAAATAAAATTACAAACTGGAGGCTATTTGCAATTGCCAACTATTTACACACGCAAATTCAAGCGGCACATCTTAAAATGCATCTGTTGGATACCATCATTAAAAAAAAACAAAAAACCCACAAAAAACAACAGTAAAACAATTGCTTGAATAAATAAACAAACAAACAAAAATATCACACCAAAAGCAACTGTTACAATAATCTTTCCTGTCTACTCATAACCCTCCCCCCACCCCCCTCCCCTCAAAAGACAAAAAAACAAAAACAACAAAAAACAAAAAAACCCAATAAAAACCCCAAAACAAACTTAAAATACAAAATAAAAAATAAAAATACCCACACAAAGCAACAAAAATATATGAATACCATAAAGGCCCTCCCCTAAATACACACATACACACACTGATATAAATACTCGCGAAAACTTAAAAACAAAACAAAAAAACAAAAAAAACAACAACAAAACAACAAAAACAAAACGAAAACAACAAAATGAAACAAAACCAAATACCCAGTGAGAACAACCAATGGGCAAAATAAATTAATGAACAGACACACACTGTAATATTATTATTAGTGAAGTAAATTTATCATGAGCATCGGAAAAAGCAAGAAAAAAAAAAAAAAGATAAATCTAGGTAAGGTTTAAATATCGTCTTAAACACTCCTTGTCTGAATTGTGATTCAAAAATATAAAAGTAGATAAGTTTAATAGGCAGAAGCAGGAAAATAAAAAAATAAAAAAACGAGCCCTCCCCCCGCCCTGTGTATTCACACACACACACACACACCCACTCACACACACACACATACACACATTGAAAAGACAACGAAGGAAAGAAATATTTGGCAGACGAAATGAAAAATACCTCAACAAAAAATACATGAAAATGAAAAGATGGCGCCCAAACCAGGCAAGCAAACAAACGCATTCCAAAAGCTTTCATGAAATAAACAAGCACAGAATATATTTCTTCTACGATACTTGTGCAGCATTCATTAAGGGGAGCAGAAGGAGATAGAAGTACTATGTCCATTTTTGTCCTCCACCAGATGGAGTTCTATGCCATTGACTTCAACATTGTCAATGCAACCAACAAAGTTTTTCATGGTAGGTAGGCCCCAAGGTAGACTGTCACGACCTCCAACCCATAAGAGGCCATCTGTATCCAGCTGCCGTGTGCCGTCATCAGAGCTGGCCACCACAGGGACTTCTCCATCAACTTGGATAGTACCCTCTCTCTGCCTCCTTTACCATTGGCAAGAAAAGGGGAGACAATCAGTGTTTTAAAAATAGATAATAATAATACAAATAATGATAATAATAAAAATAATAATAGTAATAATAATAATAATAAAAATAATAATAATAATAATAATAATAATAATGATGATGATGATGATTATGAAAATCACAATAATAATAATAACAATAATAATAATAATAATAATAATATAAAAACTAATAATAATAATAATAATAATAATAATAATAATAATATTGATAATAATAACAACAATAATAATGCATTAATTTCTCTCTTTTGGTTTTTTATTTCATTGTTTTGCTTTCTTCAGGTTTAATAGGCTACACATATCGTCTGACAAATAATTTAAGACATTTTCAAAATGCACCAAACAAATTCAAGAGTATGATAATGATTAAATTGCATATAAATTATTCAATAAACAAAAAGAAACAGAGTCCCACATTTAAACCATGTGGTGTAAGACACTAATTCTAATATATAAATAACATAACACTTAATGTATTCGGAATGTGTTCTAAATTAAAGCCTAAAAAAAAATTAAATATCCGCTCTCAGCAAGACCTGAATTGATACAAAAATTGATACACTGACAACTAAAATATTCATCCTGCGGGAACAGCATATTATATAACAAATAGTTACTGTATAACAATGTGAATTTTGGGTCTAGAACTGCATCACAAGCAAAATTTTCAGAAAATGAAGATGACAACGATAAAATTAAAGACTTCTTCAAAACTTGAAAACTACCATGCGGACCCTATTCTTTTCATATTTCACACTCTCAGACCTCCCTTACAGTTGTCAGAAAATGGGGACAAAAAAGGGAAAAAGGATATTGCTTTTCTGATAAAAATACTCCACTTTCCTCATGGACTATTTACTTTCTTTCTAAGGATTATCGAATTCTTACATTTACTAATTAAAACCATTTTTTTTCTCTTTTGATGGAGCATAACCTATTGGTGTATTTGGAGTACTTTTGGTACCTGAGGCTTTTAATGATTCATATGAAATACTTAGAAGATAAAATGCTTATCTTTGAAATTTTCAGTTTTCCTGCAAAAATTATTAATTCAGACAACCAGTGGCCTTTGCATGATGCTTTTGACTCCACTTCCTGATGTGTTCAAATGGGGCGACTCACATTCATAACTATCCTCTTCCCCTTGACTTCTACAATACTAAAATTCCCAACTTTGGCTTACCTTGTCACTATAACTTCATGCCACTTGCCATCATTCACCTTGACATTCGACCTGATAAGGTGAAGGTTGCCTGGGCCTTGTTTGCCAAGGTTATAAGAAAATTCTGGATATCCATCACTGACAGCCAGACTCAGATAATCACTTGTCACAGTGTCACCGCCGACTTGGAGAAGGAGTATTCCATCGGCTTCTGACGTACGGAATTTAACCTTGAACTGGTTGCTCAGTTGTCCTTCTTGCCTGATGGATGAATGTATATAATTGGACATAACAAAATTGAAAAGGCAAGTTAATATAAAGACCATAAAAGACTAGAAGTAGTACATGTAGTAAGTGTACGACTAAATTTCCATGTCGGATATCTAGAGTCGATCTCTAAATATATCTTCATACATGAGGATCATGTGAAAGCATCCACCTGTATAAGCTGCAACAGAAAATGTTTTGTATTTGCTGGGTACCTGAGTAACTTGGCTCAGGGATTCCAGAACAAAGAGTTAAGACCTTCTATTGGAGTATAATCCCTACATCAAACAACATTTGTCTGTTCAATTCTGACTTCGATGAGGTCTTCTTCTTCTTTGCCTCTCTGCTCCCCATGGAGCACAGGCCATCAACAAAGGTTTTCCACTCCCTCCTGTCTGTCTTGGGCCATATTTTCCAGCTGGACCCATGTCTTCTTCTGTTTTCTCATCTCTGCCTCTGTCTCCCTGTTCCATGTCATACGGGGCCTACCTCTTGCTCTGCTATCTTGGGGATTCCAAGACAAACCTTTTCTGGTGATGTTTTCCCTTGGTTGCCTCAACGTATGGCCTATCCATCTCATCTTCGATGAGGTAAACACTATTTATTCCAATATCAAATTGGGTCGTTATATCTCCAACAAATGACCACTTAAAGATGACTCTCTTGAATTGGACTATAAGTATGGGAAAAACATTACATTGAAAACTTGCCCCTGTCATGTCATACTGGACTCCATAATTTAATAATTTGCTCAAAGATAAGATAATTTGGAGTAATACATGTACTGCTGGCATGCCAGAATGAAAGGCTGTAACATCAATATTTACACCACACACACACACACACACACACACACACACACACATACACATACACTGAGATGGCGGAAAGAGGAAAGCATGGCTTGAATAGGTAATAATCTGAAGATAACGAAATTGAAAAGCACAGGTCAGTGGGGGCACTTACAGGACTATCATTTAACACACACACACACACACACATACGCACACACACATACACACACACGCACCTATGTCTGACTGAGGAAGATCTAACGAAAGTGTACGGTGAAAACAGTGTCTTCCTACCATAAAGCACAGGATCTTCTATGGGAATAAAAAAGGAGAAATGCTTAGAACTGAAATAATGAAACAAAAATATACATAATAACATAGCATTTCCAAATGCTACCACCTCAATTATATTATTATGTTTCATGCTTTTTACAGTCTACATCGTTTATGGATTTTACAGATGAGGCACAAATTATCTTACTGAGCACTCCACGAAATTATTATGTGGATCTAGACGATGACCGAATTGAAGGTCTTAGAAACAGTCCTATACTATTGATAGCAAGCATGGATTCCTCTACTGGCAGGTTAGGTTTTTCTATTTGGTCTTTGTTTTGTTTTGGTTTGGGTTTTGTTTTTGTTGTGTGGTTTGGTTTTTTTTTTTTGTTCGTTTGTTCTTTTTTACATTTCTTGTTTGTTTGTTTTTTTTGTTTGTTTTGGTCTGTTTTTGTCTTTGGTTTGGTTGTTGTCATTTTTGTTGTCATTTATTTGTTGTTTTTCATTTGTTTTTTGTTGTTGTTGTTGTTGTTGTTGTTATTTTTTGCTCTTGTTTGTTGTTACTGTTGTTTTGGTCGTTTGTTTGTTGTTCTTTTTTTTAGGGGGAGGGGGGTTGGTCGGCTGTTTTTGTTTTGTTTTGTTTTTGTTTTGTTTTTTGGGGGGTGGTTGTATGGTTTTGTTGTTTTTGTTTGTTTTTGTTAGTTTTGTTGTTGTTTTCCTTTGTTTTTATTAGTTTGCTTTTACCAAGATTAGACAAACATTATCGTTTGTAAAAGAGGGGTGGGGGTGGAAGTGAGAGAGACCTTACGCGAGTCAAAAACTCCAACCTTGTCAGTGTTAAGCCATCAACGTAGCATTGCCAAACCTCATCTTCGATGTCACATGCGACATACTAATTAATATCAAATCCCATAACAATACTATAATTAGCATTACTGACTGTTGCAGTATGTGTGTAATGTTGGTATTTAGAGATTTGTTAATTTCCATCCTTTCACCGCGATGCTTTACCTCCCTTTATCCTCAGCGTGTCCTAATCCCATGTCGTAAGAGTCTGCTCTCACCTGTCTGTGAAAAGCTGTCGCCTTCCTGTGAGTTGGCGTCATGTATGCTTGAAATGTTTGTAAAGGAAGTGCGCTCAGGTCTAAGGCTTCTTCGTTTTTGCCGTTGATAGAAACTTAACCCTCTCCTCCTGCGTGTTAACTATGCAAGTTTATGTTTATGTCGTCTAAACAAAGGCTTGTTGTTTGGTTTGGTTTGGTTTTTTGTTTTTGTTTCTGATTTTTTTTCTTCATGAGGACCAGTTTTGTTCTATTCTATTCTGTGGAGCATCGTTTGTTTGTTTGATGACGTCATTCTTGGCACTTTAAGAACAACACCAGCTCCTTATAGTGATCGTTATTTAAAATCATTACTTTTAATGCCTTTTACACACATGCGTACACATTCATCGAGAGATTTCCCAATGCTTAATTAAACAAGATGTTTCGAAAGGGACATAATTGTGACAAATGGAATTTTTGCATTGTCAGAGCTCTCTCAGATATCTTTGAAAAGAAAGCAAACTTTGAGCATGTGAGATGGAAATAGCTCTGGACAGGCTGTGCACAGCAATATGTAAATAATGAAGTCGTTCAAATGAGACTATTTGCAATTTCCTTTATGCGACGAAGTTCACAATAAGCAACTTTGTTATCTTGGAATACACTGTATTTGTGTTTTAAATGTATCCTGTCGCGATGACCATGGTAATGTTTCACAGTACAGTCATTTTGTTTGTACCACTTATAATAATAATAATAATGCAATCGATTTATATAGCGCTGAAGCTTCCACCCAGAGGTGCTTACAAGAAATTATTTTTGGTCTTCTAATTGTTTAAACATTATAATATAGACTTAAAGTATTAATAAAAGAGAGAGAGAGAGAGAGAGAGAGAGAGAGAGAGAGAGAGAGAGAGAGAGGGAGAGAGAGAAGGAGAGAGAGAGAGAGAGAGAGAGAGAGAGAGAGAGAGAGAGAGAGAGAGAGAGAGAGAGAGAGAG
>JBBPCV010057729.1:0-14173 GCA_037974505.1 Plocamopherus tilesii
ATTTGAATCTCAAATTATCTTAATCATCAGACTTCACTTGATACTTAGACATTTTGTCGATTCACTGGTTTTTTCTTTTTTTTTTTTTCTTTTTTTTTCTTTTTTTTTTTGGTTACCTTTTCAGGGTCATGTAATATTTGGTAACTACCTAATGCCATACAGCTTTCTGCTAAAATTTGAAAAAGCAGATACTGTATATACCACCAAGCCTGCATCTACTGTATTTGATTTATTTATGCATGTACTTAAATGTGACATGGAAAATGTGCGACTCATGCTCGTTCCAAGCCCAAAATATAATGGACCCGTGCAGGATGAGTATGTGTAGATGCAATTAGTGTCATCTTATCAATATTAATGTTTTTCCTATTCCATTTGCTTTTGATTTTTATTTATTCAGAATTGCTTTTGTGTTCAGTGTGAACAGATTATTTCAATTAATGTGATTACATCTCTGAGTGATGATAGATTAACAATAAAGTTAATTTACTTTTTTTTTCAGGCTGAGTCCGACTATACATGTTATCCTTTTTTATTTTTTATAGCAAGTCTTTGAGCATTCAAAATGGCAGATGCAGTTTCTAATGTATTATTATGTGTATAATGTATGTATGAATTTATAAGAGTATGGAAGATTTTTAGGTAACATGCAAAATATATGTGGAAAGCTTAATGAAACTTAAAAAGTAAAATATGTATGAATGATAACGGTTTTATTCTCTGAGAAAATTTTATTTGAATATAAAATTGCCTTTATGGGCAAGAAACATCTGTTAATACTACTTTTGTTTTTTATTATTATTATTATGATTATGATTATTATTATTATTATGATTATGATTATTATTATTATTATTATTATTATTTATTACTTATTGTTTCAAGCAATGTACATAAATCATTCTTGCACATCTCTGTGGTTATCTGATATATTTTATTTGACAGGCCTCCTCGATATATGGGAGATGGATTCGTTGTTTTCATGTCAAATGATGTTGATGTTTATGTCTATATGGATGAACCTGGTAAGACATTAGTTTTGCTTATTTCAAAACATTTTTTAATAAATATACCAGCAGACCTGTAAATTTCCTTGCAGCTTTCAACCATTTTCACAGAGTTGAAATATACATCCATTTTCCTTTTTATTCTATAATCATCAAATGACCAATTTTCCCATAGCTCGATTTACAGGAAGATTTTCATTTCTCTTTCCCATAGGTCTAGAGCCTAGTATCACCCATCCTTTGCATTTACATTTCTTGTCAATTTTTAGCCATTTCTCAATGTTGAAATAAAACCCCATTTAATCCACGGCTTAATGTGTTGAAAGATTTTCCTTTCCCATAGATCTAGAGCCTAAAGTGTAAAAACTTTTATGCATTTAAAAAAGAACATTCTTTTAAACAGGGGACAATACAGCCATATTTTTATCTAGCTTTTCAATTTTCTACGTTAGTTTCCCTCTTATAGGATGAATAAACTTTTTGAACTGAATTGAATTGAATCCTCTCTCATCATACAACCCATCGGGATACATTTTTATGTTGCCTTTATAAGTTTCTGATTATTTGCCTTTATTCGTTTTCTTTGTCTGATATTTTGATGCTTTTGTCGTCAAAAGTATTTTTGTAATCTGTAAATCATTCATGCACACGATTTTCCTTGTTTTTCTATGCCTGTTCTCACTGAATAGACCTTCTCTTATAATTATTTCATCCCTCTATAGATCTCAGTAACATTTAGAGCCCCTTGAATTGGATGTGAAGTATTTTTGGGCCTTTTTTGTTTGTCTGTTCTGAGATGTCAATATTGAAAACTGTATCTCTCATATAGATTTATAGAACATTACAGAAAATACTAGACCCCTGCTGATCTTTATGGAAATCAGATAATATATTAAATTTGATGCTCAGTGCTTCTTTTTTTTTTAAGTCCAACTGTTATATTAGTGTGGCCAGGGTATCATACAGTTCAATATGAATCCATTATTTAATTCCTAGTCACCATAATTGCCATTTTTACTGTAAAGTAACAAGAACCATGCTTTACACTAAATTAATTTATCATGAAAATCTTCTACCTAGGAATTGTCCAGCATGAGCCAGAACAAATACAAATGGCAGATGGAGAAGTACTGGTAAAGCGGACTTATCCATGTGTTGGTGTTGATATCAAATGTGGGAAAAACACAGACATCAACTATGGTCCTTGGGTTGATAGGCAAAGGTATAATTTTCCTTTATAATTCTTGTCTTATGTTATGCCACATCCTGTGTCTGTCAGATATTTGTTAATAACTGTCAACATTATTATAAGTAGCAACATGACCAAAACCACCAGAAAACATATCTGTGTTGCCATAAGCTTTGTCATATTGCTATGTTATGGCATCCCATCACTCTTCTGTCTAAAATCACTTACAGCTTACTTTATGTGACTGATCTAACAATGTGGGTGTGGAATTAAACTCATTTGTAGCATTTGTGGAAGAAAAAAAGCAGTGTTGATTTTTAAGGTGAATAGAACATTTGCAGATGTTTCTTTTCCAAGTATATTATTCTGTTCATGTGTTTGCACACAATATAATTATCTTCATTCATTTGTTACATGACACAACATAATTATCTTCATTCATTTGTTGCTTGACTTACTGTATTTGTATCAAGAATCAATCATGAGAAAGTTGCAATCCAACTTGATTGTTTAAAGTATATTTTTTTTTTTAAATTATGTTTTGTTAAGTTTTTTTTTATCTATTTTTGAATCATTGTCATTTCATTACTTATAGAATTATTTATATTTTATTGCCTCAACTTGAATGCAGCTCCCACTGCTTATAATTTCATCCCAATCCTTGTCTTAATAAATAAATAACTTATTTGCATACATGTCACATTAGACGGGATTTTTTATTTTAATCAAGTGTTTCCTTTATTTAAAGGGAACTCATCTGGAAATTCTTCTATCCTGCTGATTATCAGCCTTTGATTCCTACGAAAGAGGCAGACCCAGGAGAAAAGAGACAATATCGCACAATGGAAGTGAAGTTGACTATCAATGCAGTCTCTACCATTGACATTCTCTTCACCAAATATGCGGTGGGTGTGTAATTGTGAAAAAGAAAAGAAAGTGAAAATTGTAGATTTTGTTTTGTTTTGAAGAAACTGATCTTGTCAAGCTGATATACAACAATTATTAATGCTGTAAACATGGATGGGGCATATCGTATTGATCATAGAGCTAATGTAACTTCTGGATATGATTGAAGCTGAAATCTGTATTCTAGATGTAACATACATATCTGCACTTTTAGGTTTAAATACTAGATCTGCTAACGATTTATGACAGCTTATCAATGTGTGTCGCAACAAATATTCACCATCAGGTAGGCCTAAGCAGCTAGGGTGGTAGATCTAGATGTAAATTAGATCTACTATTTTCATCAAAAACATTTACATAGCAGATAGCAAAAACAGGTAGAGAAAGATAAAGATATCTAGATTCTTATTCTAGTAGGCCCAGTGTGATGTTATTTTTATTGTCAAAGTTTTCATTGTTGTTGTCTTTGTTATCTTTATAAATGCTGTCATTGTTTACTGCTATTCTTCTGTATATCTTTACTTTGACCTCAATTTGTAAAACGAAGTTAGAATCATCACAAATCATCCAATATTAGAATCATCCATGAATCAGCTGACTGCATGAATCAACTTACTGAAATTTGATTAAGAGGTGTGTTCGCTAGTGGTTGACCACTTGCGGGCACCCTGCTCTGGGCATGGAAATAGAGCGGACAACCTGTCTGATAGAGCGCAGCAGAGTGGGATAAAGAGACTGGTGTTTAACAAACAACATGGCAGCATTCTCCAGTCCACCAGCTGATTATGAATAAATAGTTCAGTGACAACTGATCTAGAAGAAGGGTTAAATTACTAATCTTCATGTTATTTATTATTTTTAGTATTTATGTAATATTTTTAAACATTTATGGCATAATAAATACCAGAATCAATGGCTCATTTAAATCAAATCCATTCATAAGCAATGTCGGGACTCCACAGGGAGATATTTTAAGTCCTGTTCTTTTCACCATCCATTTAGAACATGCTCTCCAAGAAGTACAAACTACATTGCCTGAACCAAAATCTTCATACGAAAAAAAATATCAAATGAAATAGCATACGTGGAGGATGAGGATTTTATTGCACAGGATTACGCCAACATCGACAAAATCCTAGAAAAGCTCCAAAAGTACCAACTTAAAGTCAATAAAGACAAGACAGAATTCACATCAGTTTCAAAGAACGAAGAAGACTAGAAAAATATAAAGTTGGCTCAATCATCGGCGATCAAGAAGATGTAAAAAGAAGAAAACAGTTTTCCTTGGCTGGCCTTTATAAACTAAATCACATTTTGATTAGAGGAAACATGCTCAAAACAACTAAAATATAATTCTACAAGTTTTTAGTGAAATCCATACAGCTTTACAACTGCAGCACATGGGTTCTCACTCAAACTGAGGAAGAGAAAATCAATGCTCTTCACCAAAAGCATTTAAGAAAGATCATAAATATAGGATTCCCAATCAAAATCACAAATAGATCACTATACATCTATTGCCAGGAAAAGCCTCTTTAACTGCAACTATTGGAAGCTCGATGGAACTTCTCTGAACATATCCTGCAAAGAGATAGAGAAGTCCCTGCCAATAAAACAATGTGAACATATTTCATCTAATGTGGCAATAAATTCAGAGGAAGACTGAAAACAATGCTCCCAGTTGTGCTCATCTGAGATCTTGCATTTATGGATATGGACCACCCACAAATCCATTCTAACAACGATCTAGATAAGATCATCTTACTCACACAGGACCGAAAAAAGTTGCAAGACCTAAAAAAGTTGCAAGACCTCACAGCTAGAATAAGGAAAGCCAGGCGCCAAAGCGTCCTAGATAGTGAACTTAAACACTTCACGGCCTTAAAGTCAAGTAAGTCATGGCATAATGTTGATTGTTCTCAATTATCCTTATGCAAGCTGCCATCTTGATCTCACCACAAAAACTGCCACCATGGAAAGTCTGTTAGAAATAACCGCTCTACTTTCATGGTCTATGGCTACCAAACAGACCCAAGGTCTCCCTGTCAGCCTCATTTGCTTCCCTCAACTTCTTCCTCTTCTTTGGCACAGCAGGTCCTTCAACTTTAACCAGTTCTGTTCATCACATCCTCCTCTCTTACACTAGCTGTCACTATATCTTCCTTTATTCCATCCATGTATCTTCTTTTCACTCTTCCCCTTTCCTTCTTACCAGATAGTGATATATTCAATATTTTTTTTACCAATATACTCTACAACTCTCCTCTGAACATGATCAAACCACCCCAGTCTAGATTCTCTCACCCTGTCTCCAAACCTGCCAATGTGGGCACATTCTCTAATGTGCTCATTTCTAATCTTGCTCAATCTCGTTACACCCATCGAGAGATGTAGTTTAAATTTGCTTTCATCTGAAACCATTTCTTCTTCTTCACAAAAGCCAATAAAGTCAACTAAGTATTCTTGTCAATGTGACGAAAAGTAACTAGGCTACTAGTATTTACATGTTAACACTCTTTAGGCAGACAATGGGAAAATCAAACAAATTTGTTCGATGAGGAGTAGGTCTAATTTAAACAGCAATATCTTCGTACATTTTCCATATCTTTGCAAATAAGGCATAGGGAATATCAATTTATACCTCAATTTACTTATTTAGACCAAGAATTGTGATTTTTGTTATATTTTTTTGTGTAAGAAAAATGACTTGAAAATAATCTGAATTTAGTCCCAGCTGATCGGTCCACATTTTCTTTTTGTTTATGTTCGGAGCATCACTACACCACCCTCATAATTTAAAAAAATTTAAATTACCCCTAAATGGAAGATGAAAATGAAAGAATTGGCAGACAAGGAAAGTGATGTGACTCCCCATATCATGAGCTCCTGAGTCAGACTAAAAAATGAGTAAAATCTCAATAGTAATTCATTGATCGTCACGAAGATCACCCATGGAAACTACCTTTTGCATGTAAATTATAGGTTGTCTATCCATTTATTATGATAAATCTCCTATTATTTTTGAGGAATTAGTTGATCATGGCAACAGAGAAAATATTTTGAATGTTTTTCAATGAGTATCAAGATCTAGATCAACTTGACCCCAAACAGGGTAAAGCCAGTCGATCAGCAGATCACATGGTTGATGTTAGGTTATATGCCTAGCCATGTAGACTTTACACATTACTCAATTTTATTAAGGTAATTGATTTTTCTTACCTATTAATTTCCTTAATTTTTAATTATTATCATTATTGCTGATCATATTTTAATTATAAATTTATTTTTATTTTTAGCAAATTTGTTCCTCAATAAAATATTGGTTTACTAAGTACTTCAGAATAATCTTTTAATATATTTCTAAGTCATTTTCAGCAAATTTCTTTGATGAGGTGCAGAAAAGACTGAGGAATCGAAATAATTTTGAAAGTGGATATTGCCCAAAACTCAAATTTTGATCCCTCACAAAACTTTTTTCAGCGCCTCAGACAGGTTTTGTCATGCCACCTCAGATATTTTCTGCCTGTGCAATATAATATCTTTCTAAATATAGTAATATCTCTCTAGATATAAAATTCATGAAGTGTAAACTAGAAATGGATGAGAAATACAGCCAAATATAATTATTACGTTAACCAAACTTAATCTTTTTTTCAAAGATTAATTTATTCTCAAAAGAACACTACTTGAATAGGATTGAGATGTTGCTTAATTTTTCTTATTGTTTTTATTTTTTGTTTTGGTTTTTTTTGTTTGTATCTAATGAAAGAACTTTCATTTGCAAACTTTTCAAAAGATTTTTCATGGATCAATTTGAATATTTGATATAGAAAAGCATCACCTTAATTCATTGTGATTTTTTAGCTATAAAAGTAGTGACACAAAGCTAAACTTTTTGTTCATGAAAGCTTAAATCTTCTTTTTTTCCATTTCCTCCACATTTTCTTTGATCAAATCAAGATAACCCAAGCTATCCACATGAATGCCGGTAAAGGATCATATGTAGAAATTACCATTCCATATGTCAATGATGAAAATGGCTACATGACGAAGGTCAAAGGACAACTGATGTTAATAGACGCAACAACCAGCATGTCATATCGCTCACTGATAGAGTGTGAGACACTTGAGGTAGGTTATGGCCTACATACTGGTCAACAGAAAACGTGATACACAATAAGAAATTAGTGAAAAAATTTATTTGTGAAACATTTTATCAGAGAATCAGCTAGCCATTTTCTGTTTTAACAGATTTAGATGCTGAGAACATAAGTCAAGGGTTGCCAGTGACAGGAGGAATATTTGGGAAATTTTCCTCTGAAAGGGCCTTTCACATTGCCATCCTTATTATAAGAATCTCTAAAGTCTGTAGATCAAACTGCAGTAGTATTCTGGGACTTCTTTTCAGCTATTTTCTAATGTCTAGATCCAGTTAAATTTGGGTCTGAAGTAGAATACTCATGATCACTTTCACTCCCAAAACATCTTCTCTTTCATTTTGATGCAATATTTGACACATAATTGCAATCGCCACTGTCATCATAATAATATGTTGGAGTCTTCATTTTCTTCCATATCAAAAGAAACTTCTGTCACCAGCAAATGCATGCCTGTTTTAGATCAATTTTAAGCGAAATTTAACTCTATTCCTTTCACCAGAAGGAAATGGCTGCTATGCAAGAGAAACCAATAAGACAATTGATGTGAAAGTAGATTTTTTATTATTAGTTTTCCATCTGGGAGAGTGTTGAGGCAGACAGATGCAGGCTAATGGTGGAAAACAATCCATACACTTGGGACCAACAGGTGTTGGCATTAGCACTTGGCAATGTTTGTCAAAACTGAGATCGCCATCTATTGTCACTCCAATATCTTATTCCTCTGCCAGTTGAAAAGTAGTAGTAGTGTAGTAGTAGTAGTAGTAGTAGTAGTAGTAGTAGTAGTAGTAGTAGTAGTAGTAGTAGTAGTAGTAGTAGTAGTAGTAGCAGTAGTAGTGGTAGTAGTAGTGGTAGTAGTAGTGGTATTGGTAGTGGTAGTGGAAGTGGTAGTGGTAGTAGTAGTAATAGTTTTATTTTTGCTGTTTGTTGAAGTAGGCTTTTATTGCTGTCTGAGCAAGTATGTTTTCATCCACTGTTAGAATATATGTCCTTCTCAATCACTATAGGATAAAAAAAGACTTTTATCTAAATTACTTGAGAGCCAGGATATGCTTTTATGGATGATTTGTTGTACATCATTTTTTAGATGTTGTAGTAATGATTGTTAGTCATTAATTACAGCTGCAAATGTGGCAGAAAGTATTGCTAAAAAATATGCAACTTAGATAAGATTTTACGTTAATCCTCTTTATATTTTTGTCACCATGAATTTTTCTTGTAAAATATTTGCTTTTTCTCTCCTTTTTTTCCAGTTTGATTTCACAGCATTTTATCCCAAAGTGTGGAATGCCAGTCAAGAGTGGCGATGTGACTTTACTGCATGCAAAGTTGTTACCTATCTCATTTTTGATTTAAAACATTTCTTTTCGGGTAATAAGTTTATAATTTTTTTTTTATATTAGCGTTTAGCAAGACCTTTAATGGTTCAGTTTTCAATACAGTGGCCTCCTCTTTAAAGATTGATGGCCAAAAATAGATGGTCTATATAATTTGCTGCTCTGAAACATGTCCAAGCAGTTGCCTCTAAATCAATAATCCACTCATTGTGCAATGATTCTAAAATGCCCAGGAAAATCAGATTCATTATTTCATTTACTTGAATTCCTAATACAACATTTGATAAATAAAATCTTTGGCATCATAGATAATACCATTTGCCATGAACAAATATGATTTTTAAAATTTTTACTTTTGTGGAAATGGCCGTCATCTTGATTTAAAAACCTTTTTGGTTAAAATGACTATGGGTATAGTGACAAGATCTTTTGCTGCCTATAGCCATATTCTCATTTATACTTGTTCGAGGCAAAAATTATCAAAAAAGAGCCCAAGAACTCATCATTGCATTCGTCATAACTAGGATTTGAACCTGACCTCTCGTGATCTGCAGCTGGAGTATCTAGACTAGATTACGTCTTACTTGACTTAATACCTTTCACTTCCTAGACGTCTGACTGGGGTGCCTTAGCTGCTTCTGATATGTTCTTCACCAGTAGTTTCAATCTTCTCTTCTTCTTTGCCAGAGTTGTGAGATGTTTGAGATCTTTGCCTGACTTCTGTGTGAGGGGTGTGGCAATGTTATTCACTTTTGTGAGGTAGTTGTTGAGCACTATAGATAGTGTGGTGAGAGGACTTCTAGGAAACTTCTCAACTGTATTTTTGAAGTAATATTTCATTTCTTTTCTTGCTGGTATATCTTCGTTTCTTCTTCGCATGTGTCGGCAAAGGCACCATCTATATTCTAGAGTTTGAGATTAGAGCAGTGTCTCATTACATTTTTTGTAAAGAGAGCTGTTAGTTATTTTAATAGGGTACTGTATTCCAAGGACTTTTCTCAGCTGCGTCCTGTGGTAAGCATCCAGTTTTCTGTCATCCATTTTTGTTGGTGCCCACGTTCCACTGTTATATGTCAAAGACTTTTTTTTACATGGGATCTATACAGTTGTAAGTTTGGTGGTAGTTTTGATTTTATCTTTCCTTATCCAGACATTAGTTTATTCAGAGTTGGCACTGTGAGTCATTTCCTTCTTTTTAAGTCTTCTGCTTTGCCTAATAAAGATCCAACTTTCTTTTCTTCTTTCCATGATGTCTCCCCTCTTGTCAGTGAAGTAAGTGCCGTTTTGACTCAGTGTACCGTGAGTTTGTATTTCTCTAATATATCTTGTACTTCTTTGGTGTCGATGTATTCTAGCCTGACAAAATCGACAGCGTTTGCATATATGATTTCTCTTGGAAGGTGTTGTTTATATTTTACTTCCAATATTGGGATGATGGATCTTACTTCGCATAGAGCATGTTCCACAAGTCTTGTCACCTTTTGGTGTTCCAACATTGCTTATAAAGGGCAGTTTCTGGGTAGCACCATTGATTTTGATATTGATTGGGTATTACTCAACAGGAACTGTATCAATTTCATTTCATCTTCTGGAATTATTGGTTCTTATATCTCAAGCAGGAGTTTTTGATAATGTCGACAGCGTTAAATGCGGCTTACAGGTCTATTCCTGTAGTTTTAAAGTTGATTTTCTCTATTTTTGTCTTTGCAACCAGCCATTTATGAGTCCATATGAAGTCAGCGGTATTTCTGTCTGGATGAAAATCACTTTGGCTATCCGCTAGATAGGATTCAATTTGAGGTCCTATTCTTTTCAGTGTTGTGGTGGAGAGGGCCTGCCAGATAGTATTTAATAGATTATTGGCCTCAGTTTGTTGGGTGGACCCTTAAGTCTACCTGGTTTTTGAATTGGAATTGAGAGACCTCCATTTATATCCAAGTCTATATGATCTTCAGACTAGATTATATTTCTTGAAAAATCATTTACCTGCCATAACCAAGCAGAAACCCTTTATTTTGATGTTTTTACCACCTTCTTGAAATTTGCTTGTATCCAATATTTTATTCCCCCAAATTGTCCCAAAAGTGCATATTAACAGGTCTTTGAAATTATATGCAGCAGGCGATAGACTCTTGCAAATAGTCAGACATGGAGATCATTATGGGAGACTCTCCCTCTTCAAATTTTGCATCAGATGTGAAGAAATTTAGATAGGAATAGTCAATAACTTCTCCCTGGGAGACCATAGTGAATGTGGAGAGAGGCTTGTGGATTTGGCCTTGGAAATTGAAGTGGGGATAATGAACACCATGTTCCAGAATCACAAGAGACAGCTATTCACTTGGAATTCACATGGTGGGAAAACAAAGAACCAAGTAAATTATATACTTGTGAAAATTATATCCACGAAGCGGACCAGGCCTTCACTGACTGGATGAAGACATATAAACTGGAGTTGTGACAATTATTGCCATACGCAACTACTACTACTACTTGTGAAAAGAAGATGGGAATCCTCAATTACAGGGTTACGAACACTTCCAGGAGCAGACTGCGGAAGCGAACTTGAAATTCTTATGGCGGATATCAAACTACACCTGAAAATAATCAGAACACGACCCAAACCTATTAGATATGAAATATCATTTATGCAACGGAACATCCATTACAGATTTAAAAAACGCAATCAATAGCAAAAGAAATGGGACCACAAGAATTGACTAAAAACATTGAAAACATTTTTCACGCTGCAGCAGCTCAACACCTACTCAAAAAGAAATGGAAAAAAAACAACAAAACAACTTATAGATCTCTGATTAAATATAAGCCATAGAAGAAAGGAAAAAGGCAAAGCAAAGATGTAGCTTCACATCAAAGGAATATACAAAATATAAAAGCCCATGTAAAACGACTTGTCAGAGGGGATAAAAAGGAGGCCCTTGACTTGCTACTCTTTAGTGCAGTGGGTAATGAAATGTGGTAACAAAGAACTACGTATGAGGAGATAAAAAAAATGACAAAGACTTTTAGCCTAAGGCTGTCAATAATCAAAGACACAAAGTGGAAAAACACTTACAGATTCAACAGACATATTAAGAAGACGGTGACAGTTCAAACAGAACATTAACACTGATGGAACCCAATGAAGAAGTCAAGTCGATTTGGGCTATCAAACAACTCCCATTTGGGAAGTTAGCTGGAAATGCTTAGCTAACTGCAGAAATGATAAATGCAAGGGGTGATGAAGATGTCATGACTTATCATACTTTGTGTACAGATATATGGCATGAAGAATAATCTCACTCTGAATGGGCAGAAGCAATTTTTTTTTATCAAACCCCATAGCAAGGAGACATACAACAATGTACAAACCATCTTACTATCGTGCCAGTATAATCCTAACAAAGATTATTTTGAAAAGATGACTGAGTGACTACAGCAGTTGAATAAAAATGACTGGAGGTGCATCCTAGACAACTTTTACAAGTTTGCTCAAATTCAGACCAAGGGTCTGAATTAAATTGAATTGTTTTTAAGTCTCTTGAGATCGATGTTCAATGTTACTAAATTTATGCAATGGAAAATGAAAAAAGTAAAAAAATAGACTCCCCAAAAAAAAAAAAAAAAAAAAATGACAACTGCCCATATAGTATGCTCTTGTTTTTTGGTTAATCAATACCACAACAAACCACAATATCTTTAGTGATGTGATTCAAACGCCTAAGTGCAGGAAGTCATATATTACAGGATAAGCACAAATCCATTTCATTTCTTCCATTTTCTTTCCTTTGGACTCAAAACATGTCACACATGTTCATTCAAATAGTACACAAATATGTTACCGAAACAAATTCATATTTTGTTTGTCTTATGTAAAATGTTGGATATGGGCATTTTAGATACACTTGAATGGATGTGATTCAACTGCCTAGATGACACTAAGTTGCCAAGGCGTTTGAATCATATCCATTAGTGTCCCTCCGTGAATGCCAGTGGTCACCTGAATGTCATAATAACTCTGATAAAGTAATGCAATCCGCCAATCACTATATTAATTATTCTCCATTATTTATTATTAAGCAAACAAACTTAGAGGCATACTCAATTACCTTAAAAATCTCGGTCTGTCTCTGCCTCTCTATGTCTCTTGTTTGTTTGTTTGTTTGTCTTTTGTTTGTTTGTTTGTTTGTTTGTCTTTTGTTTGTTTGTTTGTTTGTTTGTCTTTTGTTTGTTTGTTTGTTTGTTTGTTTGTCTTTTGTTTGTTTGTTGCTTGCTTGGTCTTGTTTTTGTCACTGCGAATTGATCATTGTCACAATGGCAGCAAAAACCCCCCCCCCCCCACCTCCATCCCCCTTAGCTTTCTTACCACAATACCACTAAACTCTTTAAAAAAAAAAAAAAAGAGTTTTGGCCTAATCCCGATGGCCGATCAGCAGGATCTATAAACACCTAGCCCAGTTGACGATGGGCACTAGCACGGGGAAACCTGAAGGAGGCGAAACCTCAGTCGAGGCCCTTGCCTGGTTTGAGAGCAGTCCGTGCTGAACTAAGTCCTACCCAAAACCCAGCTTTCTCTAATGACACTGGTTATGGGTAAGTAGGGGAAATCCGTCGTGATTTCATTCAAACCAAACTAAACTAAACCAAACGAAAGCAAAGAAAACCAAACCAAACAAAACAAAACCAAACCAAACCAAACAAAACCAAAACCGAAAACCAAAGGCAAACACTTATTCAATTTGCAGGTGTTTTGGCTTATAATAACTAGTCTGCATAGCATAACGTGTACGTGTGTGTGTGTGTGTGTGTGTGTGTATGTGTGTGTTTGTGTGTGTATGTGTGTTTGTGTGTGCATAAACTTTTAATCATCGACATGTATTAGCGCATATGTGAGAAGCCCAAATCTTATTAATATATGCGTGTGCGTCTAATTTGTACGTGTGTATAAATGTGTGTATGTACATGACTGCGTATGTGTATGTATATGCATCTATGTGCATATGAGTGTGTGTGTGCATGTGTGTGTGTGTGTGTGTGTGTAATAGATCAAGACAGGGGTGACATGCCTGTACCCCTGGATGGGTGGGACGTCCAATCAGATTGGTAGAAAGGGGCGAAGATTAACACCACCACGACAAGCGACTCAGAATTGAGTGTGGCTGTCCCGCTTCTCTCCCCTTTGTTTGATTAACCCGCTTACAGCGAGGAAGGCGTCCCCTTGCCTTCTTATTACCGGAATGCCAGAAGTCCCTTGCTGGCGGTGTCCTCCCTTGTCGCTCATTTAAATTTAGGTTTCTTTCTTCCTTCCTTTCTTTCTTTCTTTCATTCTTTCGTTCTTTTCTCTCTCACTTTCCTCCTTTCGTTTTTTCTGTCTGTCTGTCTTTCTTTCTTCTTTCTTTCTTTTTAAAGTTCTTTTTTTCTTTTTTGCTTTCTTTCTTTCCCTTTTATATTAAATATTATGACATGTAAAATATTATAATAACCGAGCAAAGAAGAAACAGATGATAATAATAATAATAATAATAATAATAATAATAATAATAATAATAGTAATAATAATAATAATAATAATAATAA
>JBBPCV010058839.1:1942-14159 GCA_037974505.1 Plocamopherus tilesii
GACTACATCAATTTAACCGATATGCCGGTGACTAACTCGGAAGACTGAATAATATTGATATTAACCTGAGGAAAATATATCTATATTACATTTCATTAAATGAATATTACAAATTGTTATGTCACATCAGCTAGTAATTTTTTCAACTTTTTATAAATCCTTTTCTTTGCACAATCATATGAAAGCACACACTGTTGGGCCGATGACAACACCCTGAAAGAGCTAGCGCAATCATTCACTTCACCAAACACAATGACACATCATAATGAATGATAGTGACATAGACAAGATGCATTTCATCATTCCAATCAGAGATATGATTAATAGGGCAAATATAAAAAAAAAAAATATCTGTCTTTTCTCACTTCCAACATTTTATCAGACATAAATTATGGCAAACAGCAGAAGCAATTTTCATTTGCAATGCACAGAAAGTTCCTCTGATTTCAATTATCATAGTCACAAACGAAGGCACTCATAACATTTAACAATCACCAGCATAGGAATAATGATGGTCCTGACAATGATTTCACACTAAATAGAAAAAGAGGAAATAGAAATGAAAGGAAAGAAGAAACAAAAAATATTAAAAGAGTGAAGCATTGACCAACTGCACCATATAGTGAATGCAAGGCTTAATTGTGGAGTAGAAATACCAATATCATGAAAATGCTTCACTACTCACAGACTGCCTGCAGTTCAAGCAACAAAAGCTCATCACAAAACCGATGAATATTAGACAAAGCAAGCTAAATAAAAGGTAAAAAAGCTGTACTCACAGGTGAGTATTATATCCTTGTGCAATTATGGTTGAATCTTAATAAGAAACACTATTGGAAACCAACGAAAATCATACTTAATCATATTACATATTTTATAAAACAATGACAAAGAGAGAATGATTTCTTTAAAGGAGTGTCCAAACCCAGCAAATAGTCTATTTAGGTAAACTTCTTATCTATTCCTCTTGATGAACTTGATGTTTGTAAGTGTGTGTGTGCGTGTGTGTGTGCGTGTGTATTCCTTAGTAAAAGATAACCATGCAACTGCACTCCACTGCATAGATTTTAATAACCCTTTGATCATCCCTTAAACGACTGCCCGGTATCATTCCACACATGATCAAAGGATTCTTCTCTCTGACTGAAATAAATCTGCATTTACAAAGTAACAATTAATTACGCGGAAATTCATGTGACATAGCAAACTCCGCATTTCTGCTTCTACTTGTCTCAAGGGTTCAAAACAATCTATCAGAATCTCTGTATGAAACCAATATACATTTCAAGATAGATTACAATAGAACTATCCAACTTAACTGAGACAAGCAATAATAGAGAGGTGTAGAGAGGTGACTGAGATATGACATACACATAAGATGTTTCCAAAATAAGGAAAATTTTTCGTCAACTGAAAAGAGGAAAGAAAAAAGACTATGGAAAAAACACTGATATTAATGATATGTTAAAAAAAAAAAAAAAAAAAAGATTGAAGTGAAAAAAAAAATCCACAATAATGATGATGATGATGATGAGATGATG
The DNA here is from genome assembly GCA_037974505.1 of Plocamopherus tilesii. NCBI lineage: Eukaryota > Metazoa > Mollusca > Gastropoda > Nudibranchia > Polyceridae > Plocamopherus > Plocamopherus tilesii. Next base: position 3,484 of record JBBPCV010058839.1, read on the forward strand.
ATGATGATGATGATGATGAGATGATGATGATGATGATGTGATGATGACAATAATAATAACAATGATAGTAATAATAATAATTAACACGTCATCATCATCGCCATGAAAAACAATAACAAGCCTGCCATGCCCAAAGGATGGAGGTCACACATCCATCTTGTATAGCTTTTAATTAAATGCAGCTGATATATAAGGGGAAAAAATTATAAAACTGTCATTGATGATAAATTATCAAGTCAAAGAAATGGCAAGTTTCCAATGACAGGACCACTTGACATATTCCAACAATCATACAGTCCAAAACTACTATCACATGCCTTTAACAATACGCTTTTTCACAAAACTATCTCAAACAACTGGCCTACATGATAAAAAGAGAAAGATAACCAAAATCATTAAATAAAATAATATGCCACTCGATTGAATGTTTAAAATGTTAAAAACAATGCCACCAACAACACTCCTTTTCCCCAAACAAAAACACACTCAGCATTAATCATTAGAAGAGGTAAAACAAAAAAAAATGTGTCCCATATCAAGTAATCAGTTAAACCAAAAGATGTGTACATTTTAGTACCACACTTTTCTTCTAGAATACATTTTAGAACCACACCTTTCTTCTAACTGGTATTTTTTTCATCATCAACACGAACATTGCTTTTGTGAGCTACACACTGATGGACACTCAAGCATACCAAGTTGATCTGCAAGTGCTTTTTTGTTGTTGTTGTTGTTGTTATTATTATTATTGTTGCTGTTGTTATTTAATTCTTTACAGTATTGGTGCAAGCCAGAACCAAACAATGAACAACGGTAGAGAGGAATAGGTGGAAATGTGGATCAAATAAACAGAACGGACTGGAGGTGTTCTAAGAAATTAATTAAAAGGACAAAGAGACAACATCTGGTAATGCCCTTGATAACATCTATACAAATAGAATAAGAGAAGATAAAGAGAACATTCTGTTCACTTGATGAAATTCATCTCTCTTCTTTTTTCCTCTTTTTATAAAGTTTTGTTGCTGCTCTATGTCTACACAGGCAATAAAAAATTTGCTCAGCAAACCAATTTAACGTCAGAATGCCTATCTGAATGTGTAATGTAGGCCTTTTGCGTCAATGCTGACGATCTTGTAGCAATGGAATTGCTAAGCCTGGGCTAGTATTCTAAGAGAAGAGTGGGTGCCCAGCCACACTTTCTTCCCCTCTGATCGTCGCCTCTTCTTATTGAACTCAAGAGTAATGAACAAGTCAATAAGTCTGAGGTAGAAGAGATTGTAGGGGTGAATGTGTCCGAAAGAACTTTGGTAGGAATTGAATTTTGCCTGGGCGGCGGCCGATATGGCCTGCTCTTAACGATGTTAACCACCATGGGTTCTTTTACATGAGCAAGGGCACATGGGACCTCCTAGTTTACCATCCCTCTCCAATGGGACTAGGCACTCATTTATCCTGCCTACCACAGGACCAGGAGGCAGAAAAAACCTGAAAAACTTGGATTTTAATTCAAGCCTGCACAGCCTGGGAACGATCCCCTGACCTTTGGCTTGTGGTCGAGTGCCCTAGCCACTGAGTTATCTGCACTCCCTATCTCAGAAGAAAAGACGAAGAGAATAGTCAACTGGATCCCCCTTTTCTTTCTCTTTTTTTTTTCGCTTCTTTTCACAACAAAATACACCATATAATTTCTTGTCATCTAAGGATTGTAAGTGTCAGCAATCTCCTGGAGCAAATTCATTTGAGCAAGCACCTCTAAACACGTTTAAAATTAAATTAGCAACTCTTTCAAATTAATATTTCTAAACATATGCATTGTATTTTGTACATATTCACAAAGTCAGGGGTGTCAGTGTTATTAAAGCGCCTAAAATGACAATAAAAACAAATAAGGGTCATGTTACATTAATGAAGCTACCATATGAAAAATTCATACACATTAACAAATCTTAATTCAGGAATATTACGATTATACCGCCAAACAAGTGGGTCAAATTTGATCTTGCGTACAAATATTTCTCCTCTTCTTTTTTCCACCAAATCTATAGTCTGGATAGTTTTATTTGAGTTTCTATCTTAGAAGTATAATGACCAATAATGACAACAACTTAATGCAAGCAATAAATCATGACAAGTTTTACAAAGCAATAGCCTAAAAAAAAAAAATGCAAACCCCCATATAGAAGATGAATAAAATGTTTGACTTTTGAAACCAGTGATGGGATTCACATGCACACGCATGGAGTTATGGCAATGACCACTATGAGATCCAAATCTGTAACATTATCAATCTACATATACATATGTAAACTATGTGAACACATACACACCTCACACAATCATATTAATAACAATAAATTGCAAATCTCTATCAACGACGAATGTTAAATAGGAACACAGGGTAAACATTTAAATAACACAAAACAAAAACAAACAAAATTATTCAATCCAATTTTGGTTTAAAACGTTAAGTTAAAACTAAAAAATAATGGAATGGGGTGTTACTAAGATTAAACACCAAAAAATAAAAATGATTCATTTCAGAGAAAAAAAAAACAAACAAAAAAACAGCTGAGCCTCTGTCTTATCGCAAGTGGAATGAAAGAATATTTCAGGAGGCCAAAATTATTTTTACTTCTGTGCACGGCACACATTTAAATGACAAATTTCACCCCATTATTTCATCTCAATTCATCAGATCATTGAAATTTAAACCATGACTTCCTTTGTACCAAAATTTGCAGAAAATCAGCTATGAATAAAAGAAAAGTAATAAACTCCCCACAGCCTATAAAAAAAGAAGAAAACTTTTTACAAAACAAGAAAAAAGTGAAGAAAAAAAAAGAAATAAAGAGAGAAAGAAAAAACAACCAAAAAAAAACCCTGATGCACAAGGTGGAAGTATAAATGTGATGGAGGGATAATATCTAACCTTACTTCACATGAGCTCAACTTATTAGCAAAATTCTATCCGGATCATCTCATCCTTATACGCAAAACTATGACAGGAGATTACAGAGCCTCATACTCAACAATCTAAATGAGAAGAAAAAGAAAATTTACCCCAAAACCCCATCAAAGTGACAGAATTTGATTTCTATTGATTCAGATTGACATACTAAATTCAAGCCCATTCTTTAAAATAAACAGTTGAGTTATTCAAGGTCATTAAATTTGATTTAGATAATGAAAGTGCAAACCCGTCAAACTGAGAAGATCTAGGTTTTCCAGGGTCTTTATTAAATTCGGTAATCTGAGTCAAAAAATTTGGTGTATTCCTGACACTCTGCAGACAAGACAACTAATGCAAATCTTAACTAAGATATTAATGTAAATCTCACTTTGATCTGGGAATAATCTTAAGGGATTAAGTCCTACATCAGAATACTACATAAATAAATTACCGGAAGCATGCTGTCAATCATTCAATTGTGCCTTTTCCACAGCAGGAAAAAATTTTTGTTGCATCATCAAAAACATTAGTCCTAAGACTAGTTTCATAGTCATTACAATCTTGGTTTACCTGGAAATCAAAATTTTTCTTTGCAACTGTTTTACCTTCTTTATCCTTATTAACATTCAGGGAATAATTCTGTGCATACTGCACAAAATTTAAATTAAACAAAATGGGTTTGCCGTATAATCTTCGAGTGAAAACCATCAAGCTAACAAAACACATTGAGAAGAAATACAAAAAAATGTAATAATTTGAACAAAAAATGTGTTTTTAATTTATTTAGAAACTTGCGAACAACTCCCTTATTCCGTATCTTCCACAAAGAAGGTGAAAACTGGTGAAAGTATTCCTAGGGGAACCCTGCTCAACTCAGTATAAAACAGGAACTCTTGGATGGTAAAATGATTAGAACAGTTCACTGTCAATCAAAAATCCAAAACAAAAAACAAACAACAAAATTGGTGACTTTGATCAAAAGTTTTGTTGCCGCTTTCTCTTTGCATCGATAGCTTCCAAGATGGGCTGCCGTTTAGCTTGATATCTGGCCCTGAGCTCTTCAATTTCTCGTTCCATCTCTGGATCCAAGTCTGCCAGGCGTCGTTCCAACTCAGAAGACGATAGAGTTCTTAACTGGAATGATAATGAAATTGAATTATGTAAAAGAAATGCTGGCATTAAGCCTTAATCAGCCCTTTTACAATTTTTCCAAATCCAAATATGAGTCTTCATTTCAATGTCACTTTCCTTTCTTCTTTCTTTTTTTTTCTTTCTTTTTCGAAGATTTGTTGAAAACTGAAAGGTAGAATATTCCCTTTGATGACAACTAAATTAGGACACTGAATGGGGGAGAGAAAAAAAAAAAGTATTATTTATAATTTATTCATTGACTGATTCCAAAAATATCCTCTGATGGGCAAGTTAAGACAGGTATGTATGTAAGCGTGGTCATAATAATTAGATGTTCGACTCATAACCCAAAGATTGGGGGTACAAGTCACGCTGCAGGCCCTTGGGAAAGGTTTCCAGACATATCACATTTTCCACACCCTATTAAGCTGTAATGAATATTTGGTCATAAAACAGCATTATCTCTGTCTGAAAAAATAATGCATTGCTCCTAACTGGCAGCATGTTGTCTTTGTTCAGTGTTGCTATTGGCTGGGGACCTACTGTATAGTGCTTTGAGCAAAGTCAGTAGATCTTGCACTATACAAAAGCTCATATTTAGTTCTTATAAAAAAAAATAAAAAAATTCATGTAATAAAATTGAATAAAACCTCTTACAATTAGCTTAAAAAATGCTTGTGTACTTACTTTAATTCATTGGAAATATTGAGAAAAAAAGTCCTCTAATCTAAATCCTCTACATCGGCCTATGAATAAAAGGAATTTACCATGATAAATCCATAAAAAATAAAACTAACATTAAGCCTATCAAATATAAAAAACAATCAGTCCTTACAAATTCGAAATCTCCATCAATGAAAGATCTTTGGAAGTGACGAGGAGGGGTTGTCTGTTTTGGAGGGGCTTGTTGCTGTTGTTGGGCTTGGTTGGAGGGACTCTGCTGCTGCTGTGTTGTCTGAGACTGACTGTTGTTGTTATTATTGTTGTTATTGGAAGATGTGACATTTGCATTGGCGGACTTTTCTTGATCTTGCTTGTCAAAGTGATCCAGATAGGAAGGCCGGTACTGCTCTTTCCCGCCAGTGGCCGTACTGTGCCCTGAAAGCCATTTGCAAAATTACAATGTTATATTCTGATCTTTAAAGGCACATTCAAGCTTTTAAGGCAGGTCTTAAGGAAAAAAAAAAGTTTCTTCAATTGAATCATGGTGAAAAACATTCTCTTGATAAACTAGATTTAAATGATAAATGACTGACAGACCATCCATTTAATGGAGAAAGTAACAAAGCAGTCCTGATAAAAACATCAATCATTTTAAAAGAGTAAAACTGTAAGTTTAAACCCCTCCAAAAATGAAACTGAAAGCATTGTGTGCCTCAAATGACACTGATACAGTAATATTTGATATGGCAAAAAAGAAAGGGGGAAGAAATAACAGAGTAAAATAATTAAGAAAAATAAAAGACTCATACTTTTCATGGTGCCTTCCTCTGAATCAGAATCGTTGATGACCATTGTTCCCAATTCTGACTGGAGAGTTGAAGCTTCACTGTTCACCACAACAGTGCCGCTGGGTGTCAGCGTACCTATAGTTACAATGCAAAACAAATTGTTAGTACATGAAACACATGCAATACACAGAAGAACAAATGAGTCTTAAAGAAAAGGTTGGTTTGTTTGTTTTTTATCCTTTGTTGGTTTCTCAGAATGATCATTTTGTTTTACTGACAGTTAAAAATAAAATAGTTTCTTCTTTGAGTTGCTAATCTATAATAAGACCTAAGTATGGACAAACTTTTGGAGAATCTAAACAAATTCTTTTTTTTTAAACCAGTTTTCTCGTATGAAAGCAAACAGTGATAAAATAGAGGAAAAAAGGGCAGGAAAGTGAATAAGTTACATTTAAGGCACTTGCTATATTGATTTGGGTTGTAGTTTCACTTTCATTAAGAAAAGCATTGCCATAAGCTTTATCACAAATCGTTTTCTAATATTGTAAAAAGCCTTGAAGAATACTTGCCATCGGTCTGAGCTTTAATAGTGCCCTCCTGATCTGTCTTCTTCACCATTGTACCATCCGTTTCGTCTTCTTCTCCCTAAGATTTTTATTAAATAAAAAGGGAAAAGACAAATTCTATTCATTCATTTTGAAATGCAGTGACAACAAAAAAAAGAATAAAAAATGGATTAAAAAAAAAAATCCAATAAGAAAGACCTTGAAATGGAGAGGGTACATCTGAAAACGGCTTGAGCAAAAGAAGAATGCTACAAAATGTACACAATCAGATCCTATATCAGAATAATTAAAGCAATGATGTCTCAGCATATGGACTCTACTAAGAGTATGAGGAGGAAGAAGGCTGCCACACTTACAGAATCATCCCCATTGGCTAAAATATTGGCCTGAGCCTCTTGGATCTCCTTGGCTTCCAAAATCATGTTGTTGAGGATGGAACACGGCTCCCTGTTCTTGATAAAATCATGCTGTTGGGGATATAATATTGTAATATTTTACTTTTTCTTAACAAAATATAAAGTTACCTATTGTTCCTGCTATTTGCTGTTCTTGTTTTTGCTGTTATTGTTCTTGTTATTGTTAAGTAGAAGGAACCAAAGATATAGCTGAAATATTAAATTATGCCTAAAGCTGTTCATAAAACAATCATCTATTAAAATTGATCAAAACATTGACATTATTTCTCCAAAGTTCTTAACTCTTTGACTGCCATAAGCGAATACATTGGAATGAGCATGATTTAACTCTTTGACTACAATTTGCCCATACGGACGTGCTCATCCCGATATGTGGGCAAATTGTAGTCAAAGGGTTAAATCATGCCCTTGCCTGCTATGGGATTATTATGGCAGTCAAGTATTTAAATTGTGCTTGTGACGATATATCGTTGATTGGCACTGAAAGAGTTATGGTTATATTCTAATCAGCAAATAAGCCTCCAATCTCCTATAAGATTGTGACTTTCATCTTAAATCCTTCAATGAAAATCAGTTGAGATATCAATAACCAGAGAGGCCTCCATTTCCCATTAACTACCCCTGAAACTGAGTGGAAAAAGAAAAAAATGAATAAAATCTACACGAGCTTGGAGGGTATGCTTATATGATCAGGATATCCTACCTCCAAGAGTACAGATGCTGCTGTTCGATGCTCTGGATTCTTCACCAAACACTTTGATACAAAATCTATAAACTCTGGTGACCATTTGTCAGGGTTGCGAAAGGATGGCGGTGGCTTGGTCGGGATCATAAATATTGCCTGAAAAGAAAAGATCCAGAACATATTTAGAGCACACAAAAAGGGTCACAATACTCTTCTGCTTTTATTATTTGTAAGTGTTGATTTGAAGGTTTGATTTCCTCTTCCTTTAGCAGTGGACAAATCATAGAAAGAGTACTAAAAGAAAATAAATAAAAGTAAGAATCATTGGATGAATACAAAAGAAATATTTAAAAAATCACAATGCTGTTGTAGTCACTGCATCACCCTGGAATAGGACAGGCCTCTAGCCATTTTTACAGGTTTCCCCTGTAACAAACACCATCCAATGATAACTCGGCACTTAACAATACACTTTTAATGCAGGCAAGATCAACACTTTCTTAGCTGATGTCATCTTCAAAGTGTGCTTAGATTTCAAAGAGTTTTAAAAAAAATTCATTTTTTATCAATGTAAACCATTATAACCCTTTAACTATGGGTCATAGTACAAATCATTTGAGGACATGAAGTAAATTTGTATTTCATAGCATCACCTCCATCGAAATTCTCTTACAAGGACAATATTTTAATGCTTCTTTTCTTTCAGAAAAATCATCCTCACTCAAAGACATTTGATTCGGCTGAAAAAATAAATTAGCAAAGGAAGAGTATCCTACCCGCATGGGATGAATATCACCGTAAGGGGGTTTGCCTTCAGCCATTTCTAAGGCAGTGATTCCTGAAAGTATTGAAACATTCTTTGGTTTATTTTTTTTTTTAATTTGTAAAAAACATCTATATATTTACTTCATTATTATCTAAACGTCACTGATGATAATGATAATGAGGAGGAGGAGGAAGAGGACGAGGAAGAGGAGGAGGAGCAGGAGGAGGAGGAGGAGGAGGAGGAGGACGACGACGGCGACGGCGATGATGATGATATATCATAAAATTATATTATAATAAAAGTTATATAATAATATTGATGATGAATGATGATGGTGATGATGATGGTGATGATAATGATGGTGGTGATGATGGTGGTGGTGATGATGATGACGATGATGATGATGATGATGATGATGATGATGATGATGATGATGATGACGACGACGACGACGATGACGATAACGATGATGATGATGGTGATCGATCAAAGATGAATGAAAGAGACAAAAGTCAATCAAGCAGTATCAGTAGGACAAATTAAAAAAGCTACCAAAACCCCTGTTGCACCCTGATGAAATTAAGAACATTTTAATTAAACCAAAAAATAGTATTGATAGCAAATGTAAGAAAGAAACGGCCTATAACATCAATGTTTCTGTTGAGAATCTCTTAAAATATGTGTAATGTAAAACTTACAAAACTTTTACCAAGTTGCTGACGTTAATAATAGTAAGATTTTACCAAACAAAAGGAGAGAAAGTTTGATATTGGAAACTCACCTAAACTCCATATGTCAGCCACACAGTCGTAACCAATTTCCTGTATCACCTCAGGAGCCATCCAATAAGGAGTGCCTATCACAGTGTTTCTCTTTGCCATTGTGTCCTGAGGTGGAGAAACAAAGCAACAATCGTAACACATGCTGTACCTATTTCGTGAAAAGAAGACTGGAACTTTTCAATTTTCAGATGTATGTTTTATTTGAAAATAATATTCTAAAAAAGTGATTTACAGATTTAAAACTCTTTTATTTTGTTACTTACATAAATAGAAACTTTTGTTGCTAGTTAGTGCAAAACACTGTCATTCATTTTGAATATGCTAAAGAGACCAAAGATTTTATGAAAAGGAAAAGACAAGTGATGAAAAATAACATGACAACACCGGTGAAAATAAAGAGGATTTTTTTTTTTTATTTGTTATTTCATGTTGCAGATTTTTTTTCAACCATGAAGTCATGAAAGATAGAAATCACATGTAGTAGCAAGTCACAAAAGAGCTACAAATTATCCACTCATATGAAAATAAGCGTTTAAGTGAAGTAACACCCATTTTTACTACAGAATCATTTTTCTTGACTGAAAACAAACTAAAAATATGACAGCAACAGAGTAGCTTCATAAATACGAATGATCATAAGATTTATTTTTCCTTTTTAATGAATTTCTTCAAACCAATCAACTAAAAAAAAAAAAAAAAAAGGAAAGGAAAACTGATGTTTATCAAATCTTACTGTTAGCTGCCCAGCCACACCAAAGTCTGCTAATTTCGCATGTCCCTCTGTATTTAGAAGGATGTTCCCTGCCTTGATGTCACGGTGGATTTTCCGTCGTGAGTGAAGATATTCAAGGCCCTTGAGAGTGTAGTACAAAATTGTTGAGATCTCCTCCTCTGTCAACTGTCGAAAAAGCAAAAACAACACATCCGTCAAGAACTGGATAAAGTGAGAAACTGAAAAAAAAAGCATCAAAATGTTCTTATGTTTAAATAGACCATAGGATAGTGATCCAATGTCCAAGGAATAAGAATCCTCACTTACCGTTTTATTTCTCAGTCTCATTATATCAGATACAGAACCTGCCCCACAATATTCCATCACAATCTGAAATGGACAAATTTGGTTTTCTTGCAAATGAAAGTGTTGAAAAACTAATCCTTTTAAACTCATCATTAACCTTTCCCTTAATGTTCTACCAAATATGCAGACTGAAATACAACAGCTAAAAGACAAAATTTGTAGGCTTCCCCACCCCAATGAAGACATGCACCACAGTCTACATAAGCAAACCAATTGCCTTACCTCTGATGATTAACTAAATGCACTAAAAAGAGAACGGCTAACGACATAAGTTATAGTATTATTAAAGTGACGATTTATTTTATAGACTCTTTATCACTATTTGCTTCTGCATGTCATTTAGTAATTATAAGCCACTCAAATTACAACTCTAACTTGTACATTGCATTAAGAAAAAAAGCTGCCTGCCAGGAATTTCCCTAGAATGGAATGAACCCTGCCAACTGTGACAGCCATTCCAGGGTTACAAAAAGAAAATAAGAAAATTGATGACCAAAAAAAAGGTGACAGGGTCAGGAAGAAGAAGGAACTGCCAGAAGTACACCACTACCCCTTTATTCTAATGTATTTCAAACCACCAGCAGCAGTTATTCAGAGCATGCCCTAATTTCATTTTTTTTTTTTTAATTCTCAATTCCATCAGCATGCCCTCATTTGGTTTTAATTCTCCATTCAATCAACATTGCCGTCATTTTTAATTCCCCATTCCATCAGCATGCCCTCATTTGGTTTTAATTCCCCATTCCATCAGCATGCCCTCATTTGGTTTTAATTCTCCATTCCATCAGCACGCCCTCATTTGGTTTTAATTCTCCATTCCCTGCGCAAATCAGATCCCTTTTTAAAGAATC
>JBBPCV010059950.1:0-14154 GCA_037974505.1 Plocamopherus tilesii
ACCCAAAAAAAAAAAAAAAAAAAAAAAAATATATATATATATATATATATATATATATGAATATTTTATTATTGTTGACTGTATCTTAACATGCCGAATTAATAAATAATTTGGCAATTTCTATGAACCTTGTAGAAAAAAAAAACTAATGGCTAAGAACTGAGAAGTTGAATTTATAGCTGTGTCCATATTCAACCATCTGTAGCTTAGGGTATTACTCTGGATTTAAACTCATCCAGACAACCAATGAACAAGAACATAACATAACGTAGTAAGACCACACTTGGGCTACAATCTCACAACCATACATGGAGAATTTGTTGAGAACTGCTATACATGTATATTTCAAGATACATACAAGTATATAAATAAAATCTGTCAGTCTTGATGGTAAAAAAGAAAAAAAAAGAAAGAAAGGATTACAGTACAAAGGAAACCAGCCTCTAATATAACTTTGATAAGAATAAAAACACAAAATTATGCAACATTAAATGTGTATATTCGATAAAACATATTGCATATACATGCACACCAATACCAAACATGCATTGTAACGAATAAAGCAAAATATTAAATTTCAAGGCTAACATATCAATGTCAAGGAAGAACTCGAACAGGTCAGCATGACAAAACATGTGAAAAATGTTCACTAAAACATTCTCAAAACCGAATCAGCATAAAATAGTTGCCATGTCAAGCATTTAATGGTAAAACCCATTTAGATTTTCACTTCAATTTCAATATCATTGACCAAGTTTAAAGTTAAAGGTGCCGCAGCCTTCATGGGTCAATGGATCTGTGAATTCGTTACCTACATATCATGTCCTGAACACTGAAAAGCATCAGAAATGATTTTTCAGAGGATCTTCAGATAGAACCCTGAGAGATAGTAAATGAGGTTTGGGAGAGAAGATGAAGAAGATCAACTTGGATGTCTTTGGTAGCTATTATATTGACTACAAGTCATGGTCGAATGCTCGTTGGCGAGAAGTGGGTGGGTCAAAGAGGTTAAAGTTTTCAAACTGAAGATGGCGACACCCATAAGCTTTAAGACCACTGTTGAATTTGTATTAATGAATCAACATAAACTGCTGTAAAAGCACTGTGATGAGAGTCGAGAAGAATTTAAAATATGACCATCATTACATTAATCGCTTTCATAATTTCTATCTATTTAGAAATATCTTGTCCATGAAAGAAACTCCTTGGTCAGAGGAGGACCTAATGCATGTAAAATGGTTGATTGATCACTGTGTACAGAAATTATCCAACTCCACTAACTGCTGGAATCTTCCAAGTAAAATCCAAAAGGCCCAGCCTTAATTAATAAAATCCCATCAATAAAGAAACTGAGGACAAATAAAATAAAAAGGCAATGCCTAAAGGGTTAAGTGTTAAGGAAATATCCAGGACTGCCAACAAGGTAAAACTAAAACCTGGTACATTATTGTTTCAAATCAAAAAGCTTTACCAGAAGACCACTGATGATAAAATGTATTGCTTCCAAGTTCATTATGCCACTGATAATAAAATTTGTTGTTTCCAAATTGAAACATTTACTAACATAGTTAAAAAAAAAAAGAAAAAAAAAAAAAAAGAAACAGCAATATGGAATGATGACAGGATCTGTATAAATGGAATGATTCTTTGTGCAATGATTAAACAGAAACATGTTTTCTTTTCTTTTCTCTCTCTCTCTCTCTTTTTTAAAGGAAAGTTTACAGTCACTTGTAGAATTATCAAAATTACAAATAATGGTAAATTGGGTACATTGGAATAAAATTTATATAATTAATCATACAACAGTACATCATATTTAAGGCAATGTTTTAATTTGACATGTAATTACACTGCAAGCCAATGTTGTTTGCCCCAGTGCTGTGACCCTCTCCTAGTTATAAAATAAAGTAGCCTACTAAATTTTATACATGTGAGCCATGTGAGCTAATGTGTGGACATCACTGGTATAAAACAAAATTGCTGTGTCTTCAAAATTCAGGATCTGAGAAATAGTGGCTTCAAAGTTTCATAACCTTCTCTGAAAAAAAAAAACAAAAACAAAAAAAAACAAAAAAAAAAAAACAACCCTTTTATTTGTATTCTCTCTGTATGTAGCTTTCAACATTTGATTCTTTGCTTCTTTTAATGATTTTCCGACTTGCAAATTGGACACTAGTCATGACACTTTTCTCTAGTTTTCATCGAATACAACAATTTTGCTTTATACCAGCCAAATAGCCAACAACCACACTTCATGGACAATAAAATAACTGCAGAAAACTGCAGAGCCACACATGCCAAATGATTTTTTTCTTTAAATGTGCGGTAACATGGATGGATATTTTTTTCTTTAATTTAAGTAATTTAATGTTTCCAATCTACACAACAAGATGAAGTGAAATATTTTCTCACAAGAAAATTATCCCACAACAAAAATAACTGAAAATTATCCAACAATAAAAATTGACATCTGCAAAAGGCTTGTAGGAGCCTGTTGTCCCAAAGTAATGATAAAACCAAGAAAAGACAGACCTATTCACAATGACAAAATTTTTTATCAGCCTTCTAGCATAATGACACTGACATTTTTTCCTCATGGTAAGCTGTACAAAAAAATTAACATAATGCTTCAAGTAAAATCACAACAGCTCATATTCCTTCATCAGAAAGGGCATATATACTTTAATAAAAAAAAAAAAAAAAAAAAAAAAACTTGAAATGTCTAACAAACTAAAGAATAAAATCTATTGAATTTAAATCTCTCCATAAAAGGTAAAAAAAAAAAAAAAACCCCAAAAAACAAACAACACACAAAACAAATATATCTATGTACAAGCACTTCTTATCCTTCTCATAAAACCACTCATGCATGGTGGTGAGATCATCTGAATAAAGATAATAATAATAATGATAATAATAATAATAACAATAATAAATAATAATATTGGTAATAATAATAATAATAAACAATGATATGTTTTTTTTTCAAGTCACAGTTTATCTTGCATAAGCTTCCAGAAAGAAGCTACTTCGATAGTATCACAAGAGAACAGAATCTTGAAGATAATTCTAAAAATGAAAAAAGATGGTTATGATGATCATCATATTGATGGTGACAAGTTTTTGAATGAGGTGGATGAGGAGCAGGAGGATGATGAAGAGGAGGAGAGAGAGAAGGAGAAGAATGAGGAGAAGAGTAAGAGACAGAGAAAACCAAACAATCAGTAACTTAATTAATGCATTAAATGTTGTTTTACGTTGTTTTGCCATTGTAGATCAAAGGCAGGAAACTACAATGCAGTTGTTATCACCTAAAAAGAACCTGACTCGTCAAGGCAGTCTACCTGACATTCCATCAGACACTCAGGTACAAACTGCAGCATTTTCTGGAAAACTAGAACTCCTACTGCACAAATTCAAATTCAAATCCTTTTATTTTACCTGATAGAAAATTTGTTTAAGCCAACATCAGCTCAAAGAAGAAATATCATACTCACTCACACACTCACACTCACGATACAAACACTTATACACACTCACACACAAGCACTCACACACATTAAAACTGATTTACTGTCAGAAATTAAGTTTTTGTATTTAAATTTCAGCTCTTACTAGAAATCCTGAGGTTTTTGTAATATTGTTAAAATTCAATTATTTTGTCAAAAACTGAAACTTTACTTAAAGAATAAATATGAACTATATTATACATTTCAGGACTGGAACAATGTTCGTGAAGGAGTTGCCACCCCAACCTTAAATCCATTCAACCCACAGCATCAATTAGGTGAGTTTTTACATGGTTTTTCTAAACTTTTACATTATATTTCTACTGCATGCATTTTCACGACCAACATTCATTCTGTGTATTTCACAGGTTTTCCTTTATTAAATAGTGTGACAGATGAAAGCTGGCTGTGAGGAGAGGAAGGAAATATAAAAAAAAATGGGTGTGGGAAGTGGGAATGGGGAATCTCAATTCCTCTTTGATGAGTTTGTTATGGTATATGTATGAAAGAGATGACTTATTTATTCACCCAGTCTTTCATGAAGGTTTCAATAAACTCTCAGGAGAAAGGCACAGATGCTGACTATTGGAAATAACCACTCTCAGGAGAAAGGCACAGATGCTGACTTTTGGAAATAACCATCATAAATAAATTACCCTCAAAATATAATCGTCTGTACACATATTAAACACACATCTTCTCTGTTTGTCAGGTCCAAATCTGAACTCACTGCAGAAAGTGAAAGAAATGTTGCGTCGTGTTCGTTGGCGGCAGGAAAGAATGGATGCCATGGCTCCAGGTCAGAGTCAAGGTCATCTCCAGTATCCTGGCCTGTACACCTCTAGTGTGAGTCATTTACCGCAAAGTCGACTGGCTATGGACATGTTACACTTTGTCTGTGGAGATGCAAAGAACAACTATATGGACTCTGTTCCCGTAGATCAGCTGGTGAAAGCCATGGAGATACAGCAAGAGAGAGCTGAGGTACCAGTTTTTATTTAATTCTTTGTAATGGTTTGGCTGATTTCAAATAGCCTTCATGTAAGATGAAATTATCATCATACTTGTAATTATTTCAAAAAGGTAATAGGTTTGACCCATAATCCTGCTTTATCACTCATGTATTCATATGTGTCTATCAATCCTACCTTGTCTCTATATTTGATCAGGGGAAATCAGATCTTTTATGCTTACCTATACCTTTTGTAGAAACATGTCTATGCTGTGTTTCAGAGCCTGCGGGTTGGTTGGATAAATTTCATCAATACTTTCTTTAATCTGTTTGTCATTGAGATTACAATACATCTGGATCAATTGCACTGTGCCCCTCTAATAGTTCTGTTTAAAATCTGCTATAGTCAACATATAATAGACATATATCTTCATCTATGGTTTGTCCCACCCTTAGTTTCTCTCCTCATCATCTTTCCTTCTTCATTCATCTTTTCATTTGATGCTTTTCAATTCTCCATTAAATACAGATTGTGTTTAGTTGTATGAAAAACAAATATTGAAGAGTATGCATTGTTCTTTTTCTTCCCACCATGTAACAGTCACGCTTGTATGCCTTGAACCAAATCATTGAATTGTTGACAACGGGAAAGAGTAAAGACCATGAGCCACAGACTTGCAGCTCACACACAACCACTTTGCTCAACTCTGTCCATCTGCAGCTTCTGGCAGGCTGCTTTGGTCTGTTGGTTCTTCGTTCTGAATACACGAGTATCAACAACCAGCTCTATCATTACCAGGTGACTTTGAAATGTGGTCATTACAGCAGTCATGGGTTTTTGGAGTTGGAATATCTCACTATAAAACTAGCATGGATGTGATTGCTAACAGAAGTTTACTTTAAATGCCTTTGATCACTCAATATCACCTCCATTTGAAAATGCGACGTTTCTGTCTCTGGACTTAGATAAATATTCACTGATAATTAACAAACTTCATTACTCAAAAACATTTGATCTTTTGTGATGTTGCCCATGACTATCATTAGCATAGCAAAACTGCTGTTATTAATTTTGTTGTTTTGTTTGCTAAGGTTCAATATCCTTTTTAATTTATCATTCAAGGCAAATTTTAGATGTCAGTTTTTCATCACATTTCCTTTACAATACATCCATTTGTTGCATACAGGATGGCATCAAGGCTGCATCAGCTCAAACCCAACAGGAAATTCAGCTGGTTGTGCACCGTATCTATGAAGTATTAGTACTCTCCCTTATCGAACTAGCTGGTATTGAAGACATTGGAAGGTGTAAGTCTGTTCATTTAATTTGTTTGGTTTTGGTTTATTTGATTGACTCACCATTACCACTGTCCGTCACTTTATGGATTAGATGCTGAATCCAGCTTATTTTGGATCAGTGTGATGGGAAAATCTTAATGGGAAAGAAGAAATCTATTAAAGTCTGCCAGAATTCAAACCTAGGACCTTTTAGTTGTGAGGCTATCACCTTACCTCCAAGCCACCATTGCCCCAATGTCATTTTTGGTATCGTTCATTAATATCCTGGTTATCATAAAAATCAACAAAGAAAAGATTGTTTATAAGTTCCAATAAAAAATGTTCTTTAAAAAAAATAAAAAATTAATAAAACATAGTCGTGGAGCAATAAAGAAATACTTTTTTTTTAAAGTTCAAAATCTGCTCTTGACTAAATACTTTGTGTAAATTGTTGATTAAAAAAATGATTAGACTTAGCAATTAATATTTATTTTTCAAATTGATGTGTAAACATTACATGATTATGAAATCTTTCAATCCTCAGACACAAAAAATCATCTGATGTTGTCATCTATCTTGGCATTGAGCGTCAAGTACAAACCTGTGGACGTATCGTTGACGGTATCATGCGGCCTTCCATCAGCTCTTCTAGAGCTGTGTGGAAGCTGTATTCCCTTGACCCCTCATACACTTCACCCTGTGGTGTCGCAACTGGAACCAGTGCATCTGACTACCATTCTAAGTGTTTCAAGTTTGAGACTGCTCCAGATCATTTCTCTTACCATTGGGTCAGTGCATACTGGGTTATATTAAATAGAGTACCAAATTAGGTTATTTTTCCATAGAGTCATATGCTTACCCTGACGGTTATTGCTTATTATACCATATTTGCTCATAATTATTTTCCATTATCTTTGATCATAAGATGAGAAATGAAGTATTGTGTTCGACAATTGATTAATCTTTTGAAAGAATTGTGTTTGCATAAAATGAAATTTATTTTTAGATCATATCCGTGTGTGTGTGTGTGTGTGTGTGTGGGGGGGATTTATTTTTATAGTGTTACCATCTCTCTGTTGCTTGTTTATTCGTTTTTCTTTAGATTTTATCATGGATTTTTGTTTGTTTGTTATACCACTGACTGATAAGTGTTCAAAAATATATTCCTTACTTTCTTCTTTTTGATCTACATGTAGGACATATGCTGATAGGTTAAGTGGGGGAGTAGTACAGTCTGTCGTAGAGCTGCTTTGGAAACAGTTGGAGGAGCTGCTAAAGCACAGTGGATCTCACACTTCCTCTTCAAGTTAGTAGTGTCTTAGATGTTCACGACCATATCTCTTTTTAATTTAAAAAAAAAAAAAAAAAGGAAACTTTATCCACTATTGTATTGTTGTTCAGCTTTATTGAACTGATATGCCAAAGATTATTTTCAATGAAGGTCTTACGGACAGTTTATTTCTATGCTTGCCTTTTTGTATTTGCCTAATACAACGCTGTTGCCTGATGTCTGTCTTTTGGTGTTTACAACCAACTAGTGTGTCACATGATGCTTGCTTTTTAGTGTTAAGCAGGTGGGCTCTTATCAAAGACTCCTTCAATGTTAAAGGTGGTCAAATTACTACGTTATGATAGATTTATAAATACAAATAATGACTGCTTAATATTGTGTTGACTAGAGTTAGTTTCAACCAATCAGATTGGAAAAAATAAGGGAGAAATGAAAAGTAGCTGATCATGCCGTAAACCGGTCCATTCGAAAGTTGGTGTGGCAGGCTACAAATGTCGATGTTTTAAGATGGTCGTTAAGACTGTTATCACTGAAACTTTTTTCTGTGTTTGAAGATGGCCCGTTAAGACTGTGATTACTGAAACTTTTTCACCTTTTCTGAAAATGGATTCTTCTTGAAGGAAAGTTTGAATGATGTGATATAACATTACAACAGCTGGCCTCAGGCTACACATGTATGATTTTTTCCATTTTGCTAGAAGATTATACAAACTTATTAAGGAGAATACTGGCTGATGTGTTCCTGTTTTTATGTAATGAAACCAAGGGAATGTGAAGTTATAGGTCCATTGGTAGCCCTTCCACTGCCTTACATAGAAAGTGAGGCTTCCTCGACTCCATTTGATTTCTTTTGATACAACGTAGTAACAGGGAGAGGAGAGTCAAACATTGATGGGATCATGTCATCTATGAGCTGAACACTCAAGCTTTACAAAAATAAAAGTGGGTTCATATAGCTTTAGAGCATTAATCCCTCCAAATATCAACATTATCCCACGAACAGTCAAATCAAAACAAATCAGCTGATTGCCTAGGCAAGCCAGCGCGGGGAGACAGAGCATGGCCTTCTCTATACTAGTATACTCTATACAGAAGGCCATGGACAGAGGCCTGGGTACATGCTACCGAACACGCCTCAGGCGACCTCGGGAACATGCGCGGCAGAGGCATGTTCGGTAGAGGGTACTCACCACATTTTGTATTCTGTGGGTACCCACTAGTGGAAGTAGAGCGGACGGTCCTATCGAACAGTTTTGATCCACTCTGACCAGTTTGTGCGAGACTAACCAACATGGCGGCAGTTAATGTGGGGCAATTGATATAGCAGGGTGCATTACAGGAAAATCGAAAAGAGGCAATCTTATGCTATTTCAAAAAAATGTCGAGTGTATACTAAAAAATAAAGGGATTAAGAATTGACGTTTCAACAAGTTACTTGGCCATTTTCCATGAAATGTTTTTTCAAATCCAGCTGGTGGATGAAAGGGCGCAGCCATGTTCCTTTCGAACAGCGACCGCTTTGTCCCACTCTCTTCCACTCTGTCCCTCTCTACCAGACAGACTGTCCACTGTACGTCCGTTCCACCAGTGGGTACCCACGGTGTGTACCCACTACCGAGTACGCCTCAGGTCACCGGCAAATACGTCACTGCAGACCATGCGCCTTTTATCAACAGGAGCATAGTAAAATATAATTTCCCTTTTCATTTTTCTCAATAACAACACTGTTTCTACCGTAAACGATTTTACGGGATGGTTGAAGACATAAGTTCATCAATTCAGCCGACAGGAACAATCTCCTAAGACGAGGTACACAAAGTGCTTCTCAGACCACTTCACACGGAAAGGTCAAGCAAGTCGCGGGTTGTGTGCGTTCCTGCTTCAGCGTTTTGTACACTATCACTGTTACATTGGTGGTACAGTGTGTATTTTCATGATGAGTGCTGTACTGGACTATTTGTATTTTATTTAATATTCATACTTGAAGGTAGGGGACAGCTTCTTTTCTATTTTCTGTCTCAAATCTTTTCTTTTCTTTTCATTGATGAACAATTGGAAAAAAAAGACATGGAGAAGCAGGACAACCTCATCTTCACCATCATCATCCTCATCGTCATTGGAATCTTCTCTTTCTCCTTTGTCAAATAAGTCCAAATGCAAGAAAAAGGTGATTCATGAGTTTGAAGTGGGAGAAACGAATTAAACATTTGAGGAACAGTGGTGATTATGCAATCAGGCCCTTATGACCACAGAGAAGGGGAAAGATGAAGACATGATGGAACTGAGTAAGGAGTATGTGTTACATAATTTCCTTAGCTGTGCTGGCAGATCGAGGAAGAAGAGGATATTTTTTCAAACACTTTGTGCAGAGTATGGGAGAGATGAAGATGTGTCAGATCCCCTACCTGAGATGTTTGCTAAATTTATGGCTCAGTGCATTGGGCAGGAAATGGGAGATAAGAAAACGAAAGAGAAATCTGATATGCTGAGAAGATCAGCAAAATTGTCCGTCTTGATGGTATGGCTATCAAACAAAGACATCTGGGGTATGTTAAGACATGACCAGAGGAAGGTAGACGTGAAATTTACAACCTTTCAGCAGTTAATCACAAAGACAGTAACGGCATTTGTATTCTGCGCAAAAGAAATTAAGGATTTCAAAAATATGAAGGTGAAAACGAGCAAAAGATAACAGCCAAACAAAAAATGGCACCGAAGCCAGTTCTGCCTATGGATACAAGAGATATTTGCACATATCAAGTGAAGGCACAGAATGGCTCTACAGTGATAATTAAAAAAAACCCATAAAAGATGCCAAAGGACAGAAAAGGCTTTCTATGGCAAATAGATTTCAACTGTCCTTAATGCAGGCAGTTCCATGAGAAGAGACAATTGCCTTTTTAATGAAAAGACAGCCCTTGTTTCCAAATTGCAATGGCAAGGGGGTCAGACAATCGGAATTGGAACAGCTGCTGCATCAACTCTAGGACCAAAGCAAAGACAGCAAGGTCTTCCCATGATTCAGCAGGACAGGCCAGGTGAGAGAGGTTATTTTTCAAGCAGGGCAAATAAAACAGTATATATATATATATAAATGAGCAGCAAAAACTAGCATGAGATAAGAATATTTTGCAAAGAATATGGGGAAACAGATTTTGGAGAGCTAATAGTTACAATTGTATACAAATCAGCAAGCTTACATCAGATGGCATGGAAAAAAATACAGAATGTTTCAACATAGGAAAAGGAGTAAGACAGGGATGCATCCTTTCACCTCATCTTTGTAATCTTTATACAGAAGAAGTAATGAGAGAGGCAGATGAAGTGGGGCTTGGTCTGACAATAGGAGGTAGAAACATCACAGACCTCAGATATGCTGATGATACCGCACTGCTGTCTGATAATCCTACAAGCTTGAGAAGCATCTTTGAACAGAGTAAATATGGCTGGAAGGAAAGGCGATCTATAAATGAAATGCCAAGAAAACCAAAGTAATAGATATAAAAAGAAATAACAGAAATAAACATGTTTTGAAAGTCGATAATACACATCTAAAAAATGTCAATCATTTCAAATATTTAGGACCTACAAAGACCTACCATGGATCTTGTTCAAAAGACATATCAAGACATATAGGAATGTTGAAAAATAGAATGTTACAACTAACAAATAGATCTATCTGGAAAATTCTTAGCATACCAATTTTACTAAAGGTTAAATTATTGGAATGTACTACTTTACGGATTTGAGGCCTGGGCACAGAAAAAGACAGACAATGCCAGGCTTGAGGTTTGTGAAATGTGGTTGTGTAGAAGTCTGCTATTTTACTGGAGTTAAACATGTCCAGAAGGTTGTTAACCATCATAAATCAGAGAAAACTGAAATATTGGACATGCTGCAAGACATCAGAAAACTGACTTATTGAAAATTACATATCAGGGAAAGATTGATGCAAGAAAATACATTGGTAGACCAGCTTTAACTCTACCAGCTTTAACTCTCATGGACATGAAGAATGTCAGTGGTCTAAAGGTGCAGGTTGGAATTGTAAGGACAGAAATTCCTGGAAAAAGCTTGTTATGGATGCTACTACGTCCAACTGTGTAAATGGAGACATGAGAGTGTGGTTGTATAACAACTGACTTTTATCATTTCATTATTATTCTCATTGTAGTAAGGGACTGCCTTTGTTTACATCATTGGTAAGGTGTACCCAGTTGACTTGATGTTGTGCATGCCGTGTGTGTTCCGATTGTGAGTGACGTGTATGTCGGAGTCCATTGGGTGAGTGTGTGTGTGTGTGTTGCTTGCATATGTGAAGACGTATGTTTACTCAACTTACGAATCTTCTAGAATACGGAAAGAGTGAGAATATTCTAGAGGTAGCCTTTGTCTATTTAAGATGATGTGGAAGAGTGGTGAAAGATTGAGAATATTCTCGAGGTGGTATTTATCTGTCTAATATAAGATGTTGTGGAGAGTGTGAAGGGCAGTCAGAGTCGATCGGCCAGTCAGTCAGTCGTTCAGTCAGTCAGAGAATGTTTAGTTTTAGTCTAGTCAACGAATTTTATAATATATAACGCATTGTGATATTACATTATCCCTCATACCTTGTATTTATTATCATTAAAGTTTGATTCAAGTTTTTAAATCAACAAGTTGTAGGCCTATTTCTTTTTACAGAACCCTTGACTTAGGAGTGACAGTAGGAATTACTGTATATGAGAATTATCCATATCAAGTTGGGGCTAGTTCTTCAAACCTTTGTCCCACCTTCAAGTCATGACATCTGGGCGCTCATACTGGGGTTGGTCATCTACTCAATAAATCTTGGTCTTTACTCCGGTTGAAAAAAAGTGTTTAATACAAAAATAAAAATTTCAACTTCAATCAAGTAAGATCCTCTAAGTCTCTGTTTGTTAGATAGATATTTGTTTTAATATTGAAGTGTACTTATTAGCTAACTAACCTCAGCTACATTAAGCAGTCGAATGGCACTGGCGTTGACATTTGTAAAGCGATACAACACCATGCTTACAGACTCCATCTCAGATTCGACCTCTTGTGATGCCTGCAAATTAAAAAAAACCCACAAATGTAGTCAAGTCAGTCTCATGAAATGCCATTTTAATAATATTCTAGCAATCAGTTTGGTTGCTAAATTAAAGAGCTGAAATTCAATCCAATTAAGTTGCTGACGGGATTGTGCTATGCAGCAAGTCGAAGGAAGAGATCAAGATGAATCGGGAGAAGTGGCAAAATGCACTTGAAAAGAGAGGAATGAGGGTCAGTAGGAGTAAGACAGAATATATCAGCCTAAATGAGGAGTAGAATAGAGGCACAATTTTGTTACAAGGCGAGGACATGAAGAGGGTAGATGAGTTTAAGTTTAAGTATCTGGGATCAACCGTACAGAGTAGCAGTAATTGTAGAAGAGAAGTAAAAAAGAGGCTATGCTCTGGATGGTATGGATGGAGAAGAGCATCAAGTGTTACGTGAGATCTAGAAAAATGGAAGAGAAGATGTATAAAAGACAGCCGTCCGCCCAGCAGTGATGTCTGGCCTTGAGACTGTTGCATTTACATTAGAGCTGGAGGTGGCTGAAATGGAGATACTAGTTCTCTCAGCGAATAAAGAAATTATTAAATCTAACCCACTAGATCTACACAAATAATAAAATTCCTATAGAAAATATTTACAAAAACAGAGGAAAGAATTTAATAAAAAGAAGTAGATTGGCTTGGTGATAAGAACGCTCTGCTTGCCTCGTCGAGACCAGACCGAATACACATTTTTCTTTCTTAATAAAAAAAAAAAAATCAAATTCTTCCCTTTGTGCTTGTAAAAATATTTTCTATGGGGCTTTTATAATTTGTCTAGATCTAGTGTGTTAGATCTAATAATTTCTTTGTCTTAAAATTCAGCCCCTTGCCTCATATGATCATATGTGTGTCTCTCATTGGATGCAATGAGACAGATTCAGATATTAGCACATTAGAGAGATGCCCACATAGCCAGGTCTGGTGAC
Organism: Plocamopherus tilesii; assembly: GCA_037974505.1. Classification (NCBI taxonomy): domain Eukaryota; kingdom Metazoa; phylum Mollusca; class Gastropoda; order Nudibranchia; family Polyceridae; genus Plocamopherus; species Plocamopherus tilesii. Next base: position 13,059 of record JBBPCV010059950.1, read on the forward strand.
ATGGTGAGATAATCTAGACTAAGATGGTTTGGCTATATTCATTGGAGAGAGGAAGAGTACATTGGTAAGAAAATGTTGAAGATGACCCAACCGTATAATAGAAAAAGGGGAAGACCAAAAAGAAAGTATTGGATGAAATTAAGGAAGATATGCAGAAGATGTGAAGGCAGCCCAGTGGAGGGAAAACCAACCCCCACCAGGCGCGTCCCCAGGCTGTGGATAGGGGAACGACTTCTAGATATAGGGGCCAGCTGCAAATAACCAATGAGCAGTCGCGAACAAAATGGTTTTCTGCTGCCTTCAAGTTGGGTCTTGACTGACCAAAGGCTTAAGGAGTCAACCCAGAAAGAAAATGTCAATCTACTGCTTTGTAAATAGGTCTTGCTCTGTCTCTTGTGTTACGACTCTTTTCTAGTGTCACCAAATCATACATTGAGGTTCTCAGGTGTAGACTCAAAAGAGAGAGCTATGGCAGGAGTAAGCCTACTAACTAATCCATAAAAGGCATGAGAGCCTAATAAAAAATTGAAATTTATACACCCAAGGCAAATGAATGTGAAGATAGAAGTGAAAAATCAATTATGAACATAATAGCAGTTCCCTTTTATATAGTACCATGGATGTGAGAGTTAATGGAGGAGGTGAATTATTTAGTGACGATCACTTAGTAGTTGCAAAAATGAGATTACAGACAGGAAAACAAACAGAAAATAGAAAAAAGTGCTAATAAACTCAAAACAGAGGAACTAAGAAAACCAGAAGTAAAACACATGTACCAAGCTATGATTAAAAGATGTATTATTGAAGGGCAGATAGATCTAAAACTAGCATAATAGTTCAAAAGTGGTAACTGTGTAAGAAAAGTCTTCTTCTTCATTAAAGCTGACAGACTCAGTCAACTGAGCATTATTGTCAGTACGCCGCTAAAAGCTAATGGTGGTGGTGGTGGTGGTGGTGGAAGTAGTAGTGGTAAGAGTAGTAGAAGTGTTGGCGTTGATGGTGGTTATGGTGCTTGTAGTAGCAGCAGTTGTAGTAGTAGTAGTAGTAGTAGTAGTAGTAGTAGTAGTAGTAGTAGTAGTAGTAGTAGTAGTAGTAG
>JBBPCV010061061.1:0-14112 GCA_037974505.1 Plocamopherus tilesii
AGAGCTTACAGTGCACCAAAAGATATATAAAATGGATTTCTCCAATCTCTGCAAAGAGCTTACAGTGCACCAAAAGATATATAAAATGGATTTCTCCAATCTTTGCGAAGAGCTTACAGTGCACCAAAAGATATATAAAATGGATTTCTCCAATCTCTGCAAAGAGCTTACAGTGCACCAAAAGAATAATGTTTTGTTATATAAAATGGAGCTCTCCAACCTCTGTGGTGAGCTTTAGCCGGCTTGAGTTTGTTTCATTCCTCTTTCTAACAAGGGTTGTGATCTGCTGTGAATGCTAGGTTTGTTTAGCAAAAATAGACTCGCCACAACAGAAAAAGAAGATGAAAATGAAATTGTACGATAAGATACGACTATGAATATGAAGATAGGTGTTTTGAAGGAAAGACCAAGTCTGTCAAAGACGTCAGTTTTCTGCAAGAAGTGTAGGGCATACTTCAGTATTCGAGCAGGTGGAAGATGTAGCACTTGACTACTTATAAAAAACATTTTTCGAGAAGGCTGCTGGTTTACCTTCTTCTTTATGAAGCCCAATGTCTATGGGGAAGACAATAATGTCATTAGATCATTTTTATCTAGTTCCTTATTGAAAAAAATATCCAATTACAGTTGCAGGCAATGTCGTAAATGTGTCCTCTAGGACAAGGTTTTCTAATTCTAAGACTGCACCCTCCACAGCTAAGTAGTAACATCTTTATTCTCATGTAAAAAAGTATAATCATAAAACAGTTACTATATAATTTTTACCAGAATCTCTCAGTGATTAGGACTGTACACTTTTTGTCAAAAATTACATTTCTTGGTCATTGATTGTATAAGTTTTTGTTTTATGGTATGGAGTTGGCAGCTCTGCATTTATTATGGACATTTGGTTGTAGGTAAGAATGGGGAAATGATTTTCTTCACTGAGTCGTCTCATTTTAGTCAATGGTGAACAGTATACTAAACCATCATGATATGACATGTTTTTCTTTCACCTTTTTTTTATTCAACAGCTCTGTGAGAAAGATCCAAAACGTCAAAATTTTCCGAATGCCTGATCCTGAACGCTCACAGTCACAAAGTCAGTCAATTCTGAGTTTCAGTCAAGGATCATGATTCTCCCTCAACTGTGACTGTCAGAATTTGTCTTAAACTTAAATAATACATGTCTTTCAAGGAAGAAAGAAAAGCTTGGAAATGATAATTGATGCTCTTATGTCTTAATTTTTTAAAATGAAACTGGAAATAAAACAAGAAAGTTATGTTTTGTCCAGGATTTTGTTTTTTCAGAGTGTTTTTTATTTTTTTTATTTATTTTTTAATCATTGAGGATGTAGTAAAGTTACATTAATAATGGATGTAAATTTTTCCGATTTTTATTTGAGCATAATATCCCGAAGAATCGGCTTGAAATTACAATTTCTTTCCTTTTAATTTAAACACATTAAAACATGAAGTAATTGGGCTGCTATCATAGGCTAGAATAGCACAATTCTTTCGAGGGTGTAATACTACTGGTAACTACTTGTAGTAGTTGCTATTGGTATTGGCTTCATTGTAGGGCCGTGTGGTGGCACAAAGCTATCCATTCTGCAAGAATACTTGGTTTTTCACTGAACTATAATTTGCACAACAAAACTTGCAGCCTTATTAACACTAAGAAAACATCTGAGGGCCCTTTTGCCACTTGTATTGTATAGATTTGTGTTCTGTAAGTTTCATGGATCTGGGGGAAGGGGGATCTGAAGAATGCTAAAGAAACATTGAATTAAGAAGATAGGCTGGGCACCCACGTTCCATAAGCATAGTCCCAAGTTACTTCCTTTTTCTATGCATGTTCATTCTTCACCTCAACGTGAATATCCAATGAAGAGCATGTGCATGTTATGTTCTCTGGTAAACAAAATCACTTTATCCTTTTGCTATTATTTTTAGTCTTTTATTTACTTTCTATTTTATTTATATATTTACTTTCTATTTTATTTATATTCACATGTCCCTCATTTTGATCAAATTTTTTTGCCTGTTTTGCGTGATCAAAAATCTAGGTCTATATATATTTAATCTGATCTGTCAAGTGAAATCTTATTGAATTGGCCACGCTTATTTGGATCTAGAACTGCTGGTAGTTAGTAGTGCTAGTTAAATCATTCATGAAATATGTTGACTAGGATTAAAAATGAATGATTGGGGTCTTTTACAATTTGCATGGCCTATTTAAATTATCTATGAATTCATATTAAATTAGTATTAGCATTAGACATCCTGTCTTCTGAATTCTAAAACCTGGATCGGGCATTGCATTAGCAGTCTCAGTAGATGTAGAAATAATGGCTTTAAGGCCTAAGGATCAAACACTTGCATTCATTGACAGAATGAAGCACATACATGTAGATATTTTTGATTAACTAAAAAAAAACCCAAAACAAAACAAGCCCCCCAAAAGACAAAACAAAATCAACACATTTCGGTGTGAGTGGCTAACAATGGAAGATATTTATGGTGATTTTATTGTCTAGTTTTGTCAGATGGCATCACATCATGTTTTTCTTTCAAAAATAGAAATGGAGCATTGTGGTTGTGATGTATTAAATTTTACTTCAAGTTCTATCAAAACATGGATTGGAATTGAAATACAGATGAAGTATAGGTTGGGTTATCGATTCATGAAGAATGGATATTAGTAATAATAAGGGCATAAACCACTTTTTATATCATATCAACAGGTGTATAGATATAAAGTTGGTAATTATTCAGTACTCAATCTCTTAGTCACTTTGACTTTTACATTTTCAAGTGTTTTGTGTATGTGTATATATATATTACAATATCAACAGGTGTATAGACATGAAGTTTGTAATTATTCAAAACTCAATCTCTTTGTCACTGACTTTCAGCAGATGTATATTTTCACCTACTTTTTGTCAAAAACAATAAAATGATACTAATGAAACCTCACACATGATATTGCTTTTTTACTTTCTGAGCCTGTTGAAGTTGAAGTGTATTTGGATTTCCTTGTTGATATCGATATAATAATGTATGATTATATTTCTGGCTAGCAATGCAACCCTTCCACTCCATACACCTTTTCCTGGGTTGGAAAAAGGGAAATGAAAAAAACAAAACAGCCTCCACCAAGTTGCATAATAAAATAAAAAACAACACACCAATAGAAATTGTTATTCATTATCTTTATTTCAAGCCTAAAATCCCCCAAATGAAACAAAACAAAGACAACAAAAAAAAAAGTAAAACCCTATTTCTTTGAATTTACTTTAACTTGTCTCTTTTTTAAATGTTTTGGCATTTTCGTCAGTCTCCGTTCTCTTTGTGCATCCTTCACTTGTTTCTTTCTTTCCTAAGAGATGAAAAAAAAACAAACATAGAAATAAGTGACTTGACAAAGGTGGAAAGAAGAAAAACACACCAGGTTGCAATAAATTTCAAGAAATTGGAACTGGTACCGATGATCATGATGTATACACTGCTAAAATAACTCAAATTAAAGTTCCTTTATCCTTTTCCCTATTGGCAAGGCATGGCAACAATAATTTCATGACAGAATGGCACATTCTAAGACAATATTTGAGGATTTTCTTGGAAAAATCTTAATTCTAGGAGACTCAACGCATATAATAGACACCATAGCTATGATTCAGTCTAATCCCTGTTGGAAATGTTTGAGGGACACCAATAAAGATGGATTTGTATCATAAAGTGTTATTTGTTTAGTCGAATACAATTTTTTAGATTAATAAGAAATTTGCCACTTAGTCACTGAAACTAAAACTAAAAATTTTAAAAAATCCGCCACTTTGACTGAAGCCTCTCTATAAAGCATCGTACTATTCTTACATCAACACAGTGTCTTCTCTACTTGCCTTCCTTTCATCCACAGATTCATTTTTCTGTCTTGCTGGATGCTTTGGTGCTGTAGTTTCAATCTCACCCTCGCTGCCCTCATTTTCATGCTCCATCTTCTTGTCCGTATCCTCTTCTTCGTCGCTCTCAACTGCACTGCTGTGAGAATCTTCCTCACCTAAATTTTGGATATGTGCCTTGTCAAGAAGCTGTGGTGTCTAAAATGAAAAGAATTTTAAAAAAATATATATAAAAGCAACTATTTCCTTTTAAATGGACAAGAATAAAAAACAACAATCCCCCCCCCCCTCCCAAATAATAAAAAACCCTAATACACTCCCCCTAAAAACAAACAAACAAAAAAACTCCCAACAAAAACCGACAATAAAAAACAAAAACAAACTAAATTTGACGAAGGAAGTAATGATTACCTCACTAGGTCCACTCAAATCTGGTTTTAAACCTGTCACTGTGTGATAGAGTACCTGAAATGGAAATTGAAGATCTACATTAACATTTATTTTTGCATTTACAAAAATTTCAAAACATAATTTAATTCATGTAAAAAAAACAAAAAGAAAAAAACAACCAAGAACAAAAAGAAAACAGCTCAACAAAAACCTACAAATCCACTGTAAGAAAAACCCCAACACAACTTGCAAATTTTAAAGGCTTGCTGTAATATGTAGAGTTATGCCCTGCAAGAGAGTAAAAACTTTCCACATTCGACAGGAATGATGGTGAGTATTAGGTGTCTTGCAATTTCTCATCCCATTAAGAAGGTGTAAAATGAGTAACCGACTAGGCAATGGATGAAGAAAAAAAAAAAGATGATGAAAATGAATTATAAGCATCGCCATATAATATAGTTTGAATAAGATGCATCAAATAATGTAGGCTAGGTCCTGCTACCGATTCATTAAAGATTATATTAGAAAAGATGCAAGTAAATGTAAACGTAAGGGTGGACGAGGAAAAAAAGTGTCGTTGGCTCTCCTATATTGTAAAATTAGGTTCTATGAACCTGTCGTCTTACAAAAACTAACTCCACGGTAATATAAGTAAGTCTTGACAGCTATTGGCTTAATAATGCATCTAAAGCACGTTTGAATGGACATGTGCTAGGTAAGAGATTTTCATGTTTTCTTTTTCTTTTTCTTTTTTCTCCCTACCTTTTAAACTGATGTGTCCTTCCACCATTCCAATCTCTCAAAAACACATACATAACTGCACACAAACACATTTGTCTGGCTTGTTTTTTTTTGGTTTTTTTTTTCTTCTCTTCTTGGGATTCATTCTTGATGTATTTATGATAAACTGATATGAGATGGGTTCCAATAAATTACAGTCCAACACGTATTCGTTGAACACGCTTTCGTCGAATTCATGGATCCCTCGAACAAGCTGCATTGTCCCGAATATTTTCCTTTACTTTCCATACATTTCTTTTACGCATTGGTACTTTTCCACAGATTCCTCGAACTTTCCGCATGTTTCTTAATCAATGGAAGCACGTTTCTCCCTGTCTTAGTAGTCTGAAAAGCCTATGAATCGGTGACTTAAAATAGCCCACATCCTGCTGACATAATATAGGCGCTCGGTACTGTTCATGTGAAAAGCCTTCTAGGCGGCAGTAGTAATACTAATACTAGTACTAGGCCTACTACTTCTAAAAGTAGCATCCGAACACACCCCTGATCTATCGAAGACTATCCATTGGTGTTTGGTAACGAAAAATATAGCCTACGCTATGCTAACGTATGGTAGATCTATGCCTACTACGATAGTACACTAGTACATGGCACATGCGGAGGCCTAGCTGTAGCCCATTATTGTTAAATAGATCTACTGTTCCGTTCACATATCCTCAATACCGGTAACTCGACAGGAAAATGGCAGAGAAAAGAAAATGAACTGCTATTTTTAGGCTTACTCTCGAAATAAAAAAAAATATAAAACAATGCAAACAAACAAAAGCCCTGGCTGAAGTAATAGCTGATACACAAGGGACATAACTACAATATTATTAAATTATTGCACTATTACTATACTACTACTACTATACGGTAAGTATATAAAGGTTTCCCCTATCACATAGTGCTTTCACGTATTGCTCGAATCACGGACTCCTCGAACTATTTCTGTTGTCCCAACAAGTTCGACGGATATGTGTTGGACTGTATTAACTTGATTGTTAAGTCTAAGTTTTCATTCGTACATACAGTGTAAACCACAACTAGTTAGACCACATGAATCCTGCCTATTGATAAGATTTACTAATTCTTTGATCAATTTGAGCCAAAAGTCCACAAAAACTATTAAATTATGCTATTTACTTATATATCAACGACTTCCCAATGAATACTAATACTATTTACCAATTATACTACTAGGGAAATGCACAGATCTACTGTTTATGGTTTTTGAAAATCTTATTCTAATGTATATTGGTGAAAGAGAGAGAGCACTTACGTGAGGTACATAAATGGTCTTTCTCTTCCTTTACATCTCTAAAGTATGATTGGAATGAACCTCTGTTTAGACATACATATTTGGTCCCTGGGAGTTAAATTTATCTTAAACAGATTCCACCATACACAAAAAAACAAAAAAACTATACAAGAAAGCAAATTATGTCTTGGTACGCTATGGACAATAGCTGGCTCTTTTAATACAATGAAGTGTAATCATGAGAAGACATACCTGTCCTCCCTCAATTGTCTGAGAACGTCTGACATCTCTCTCAATATCAACAACTTCTTCCAATGTGCGAGGTATAAAAGCCCTTTTGAAAACCTGTGTGGAAAAGAGAATAGCCATTCAGAGACCAATCAAATATTTTAGAGCCATAAGTATTTCATTCTAAAAGACTGCTCAAGAAACAAGACAAGTTGACAGCATTTGATAATAATATTAACGGAGAGTGAAGCATGGCAAAAGGTCTATTGATCATAGATCCCTTATACTTATACATCTGTACAATAATTTATCACAATTATTGTCCACTCATTGCTTTCCCCAAGAATAGCTAAAATCACTTAAATATCCTTACTCTGGTTATAATTCAGTTTCCAATACTTGCAAATACTGTATAATAATATATATTTTATACATTGGACTGAGGAAAGAAACAAAGAAACAAAAAACAAGCACAGAAAGAAACATGATTTGTAAAATATACCTATCCCAACATCTAACTTAGCTACAATATTTTGATACATATATATTCAAACACATTAGATATTCAAGTAAGCATCGTCGAAGAAATCAATATCATTAAAACAATATGCAACGCATCATACACCATAAAAACAAATATCAAGAAATCAATATCATTAAAACAATATGCAACACATCATACACCATAAAAACAAATATCAAGAAAGAACTCAATATTTTAAAAAATTCTATCATGTGTAGGGCAGTAATCTATGAGTAAGTAGCACATTCTACTTCTACTCATTACTATTACATGTATTAGGTAAGGTAAGGCTCAAAGTAAAAACTATAGGGATTAAATTTAATTGCAACCAACAACAAAAGATCCATGGGTTTGTACAGTAAACATAGAAACTTGTTTTCTTTCCAAAAATAAATAATCTGATCTGCAGCTTCAACGAATTTATCATTCAAATCTTTTAGAGTAGTAGGCAAAACAAAAATGTGTAGAGATATTAGAAGGTGTTTCTGTCTCTTACATTTATTCTCTAGTAACTTTTTGAAAAACCCTGTACACATTACATGTGTGACTGGATGACATGCAGATAGTTGATAAAAAGGAGATAAGGTGTTTTTATGATTTTATGGAAAGCAAATCAAACTGCTTGAAGAACATTGCTCTAATAAAAATTAAAAAGAAATTACTTCTTCATCAATTTTTTCCTGAGCCGTGGCTTCCTCATGTGAACGTGAACCAGCAATTTTCATGGCCTCTTCCAAATACTGTTCTATGTTACTTTCTGTGATGCTGGCATCAGTGACAAAATCAAAAAGTTCTTTCACAGTCATCGTTGCAACCATCTGTTTTCTGAAATAGTCTTTTTAAAGACAAAAAAACCCATAAAGGCCTTTATGAAAATGAAATGAGTGATAGTTGATAATTTATGTGATTATCATTGATTTAACTAGGGAATTATAATTAAAATATACTACAGCTACCTATTAGAAATGAGTCATCTCTAGGCTCTAAGCCATGCATAACACTAATAATTGAGATAATGAAAGTGTAAGGTAAAAAAAAAAATCATGTACAGAAAATTTGATATATGGTAGTTTCCACTTTCTTTAGATAAACTAACTTAAAATAAACTTTCAAGTTATCATGAACATTTTGCTGGGTCCCATTTTCCCTTTCTTCTTAGTCACACCATCCACACAGGCCTTCTAATAAACCAATATTTAACAAATATATATAATTTTGGAATTTTCAACACTTAAGTTGTGGAATTAGTGAAGTTTTTGGAAAATTTATATATATTTCTGAATGCACATTAACTACCATTAAAAAATAAAATGGGGAGGGGGGAAGAGACAGCAGCACCTGGGCCAAAATATTCATGAAAGAATTTGGATATCTTGACTGATGTGTCAAACTTTTGCGTGATGCATCTTTTTACCTCACTGCCTATTCTAAGGTTGCTACTTACATCCTTCAAAACTGCTTTGGTGTCTTGTGTAGTGTAATACAATGATAGAGATACATGTCTATCAACAAAAGCTATGCCATTCTTCTTATTGCACTAACATCTTTCAAAGGGACTTTACGTAGTGAACAACGCATGCCTTTCTCTGAGGTATGGAAGTAAGCATCTAATCAACGCACTCAGATACAAATCGAAAGGAAAAGTTCTCTTCCGGGATGAATAGTGACAATATTATTTTATTCTTTATTAAACGTTGGATTTCTCATAAATTTTGAGAGATTTTTGCACTTTTCATCCTATTCACCAGTGCAAAAAAATTGGAAATAAATCACAGAAGCTTTTGGAAGTGCTTTAAAGCTAAAATCTGCAAGAGAAATGTTTGGGCTATCCAAAAATAGCAAAAACCCAAAACCGAGTACTGCTTGTTAAAACCTGAATCCTAGATTCCACCCCGCCCTTTAAGAAGTGCGAATTCACAGTGTGTCGTTTATGCAATTGCACTGTTATGACACTCGAGATCTAAGCCCAGCTAGCACTTGCAAGTATTCAATGTGCCCAACTATGTGTAGGGATTGTCCAATGCCTGGTCATATGAGAAACAGTGCAGTCTTTACTATATGGTTAAGATTCACTAATTTGTCTGCTCCTTGAAAGTTTATCTTCAGTGAATTCCACCGTAATTACATCACAATATCTAGGATTCATAGAAGAAAAGAAAAAAGATGAAAATCTCTATGTTTTATATATATATATATATATGTGTGTGTGTGTGTGTGTATGTGTGTGTGTGTCAACAAACAACCCGAAAAACTTACCTGTAATGTTTGTCAAATCTTTACGCAAGAATTCCATTGCATGTGGATGCTCATGTTCAACAGATTGAGACACATCAATCATGTAGGCTTGGCCCTGACAATACCTTTGGAGATTTTTAAAAACATAAATAGCCAGTGAATGCTAAAGAGAAAAAGAACAAAGATAGTTATTACAAAGAAATAGAAAGCTTGAAAGCTGTACACATACACACACACACACACACATATATGTATATATAAATATATATTAACACATTTTGTCCATCAGTGAATACACACTAGAATCCATCCTTCATTTTATACAGTCATCTCAAATGAAAACAGCACAAAATTAGTCAAAGACGATATAAATTGACTTTGTATCAGTGATCCCTACCAACCACTCTATTATTCAAATTTTTTGTAATCACTTTGGTCTTTTTTTTTAATTTTTATTTCACTGTATGAAATCTCATGAGTTTTAATTCAAACACAGAAATAGCACATCATTAAGACAAATCGATTTGTGAAAATTTACTATAAATGAACAGAAGAATCATAACAAGATCTAATACAACATATTTCACTTAAATTCTAAGACTTGTTACAATGGACAAAAAAACCCCACATTCATTCCTATTATAATATAAAACACCCTCATACACTCACACAAAGAGCCATGGATGAAACATATGTCAAAATGAAAGGTACATTACAAAATCTCGTATCTGTATCACATTAAGAGCAAATCGCAATAATAATAAAATACGTACAGCATGTTGAATTCACTGAGATCTCCATGGATCAGTTTACAGTTGTGATACATCTTGCGTACCATCAAAATTATGTCCAGATAAAGTTCACATGCTTTAGACTCATTCAAAATTGCATCTTTCAGACGAGGAGCAGCTCTGCAAGACAGATGAAATGTATTAGTAATGATATGATACACGATCTGCCCTTCTTTTAAATGCAATCTTAAAAACATGACTTCAGCACACAGTCTAGCATGCATATAAGGAAAACCTTTAATTTGAAACTTGCAAGACTTTTAAAATATATCTTATTATATAGACATTCTCAACATTTATTTTTTCATCAATTACTAGTTTGCTTTCTGATTGCAGATTTCTAGGCTTATTACAGTATGAAGCGGTCATATGGGAAACCTAAATTTCAAAGCAATATTTAAAGGATAATTATAGTAAAGATGATTTCTGTAAAATGGTGCTGTGCAATTCAAATACATTAATTTGAATTATAAGAATAATTTCTTCAAAAATCGAAAGTGAAAGATTCTTTGAATCTGATCTAAGCAAAGTGGTAATTTTGTCTATCTTGAATGAACGGAAGAAAATGTGATATATTTCTTGATATACATGTATATTTCTTGAGAAATTCTCAATAGCTTGGGAGTTAATGAAGAATCAGGAGCAGAAATTCAACAAAGACAAAATATATGTTAGATTAAGTGAATTTTGAGTGTTGTATCAATCTATGTCAACTTACACGCCATTCTCTCCAATAAAGCCCATCAACAGCACATTGTTTTTCAAAAGTATCGGCTCAGGGCAAGGAATACCTGCTTTGTGTAACCTGTTTAAAAATGAAAGACATCTGATTACTTGTCTGCCAGTCAGTGATCATGCTTAGCATATACGTTGAATCATATATTATAATTCAAGCTGTACCTTATCTGATAATAGATAAATAGGCCTTAGTCAAAATTGTATAAAATGTAAGTCATGTGTCAAATATGTTTAAAATAGAACCACATGCTGTTTTCCTCTCTTTGCCTTTGATTAAATTTAGTAAATAATATAACTCACTAATAAAAGTATAATTGTTCTCAATACTGAAGAATCTTTATCAATAATAAGGGAAAGAGAATGAAATGTGAACAGGCTTACCTTGCCAAGTTCCTCATTTCTTTTTCAGCCCACAATTGTACCATTTTCCTTGGATTGGACTTACAATAACCATGCCTAAATCTGATATAAATGAAAGCACAGTTATACTACACATTGTTATTTGTCAAACATCTAAAATATATTAGTCTAAAGATGAACAATAACATGAAGAGTTAGGATATTCAAGTTAATAATAATTAAATTGCTATATGGTAAATGCAGGAAATGATAAAAGTATAGATCCACAGAGCTTGAAACAAAAGGTTAACAAAGCACCTCTTTCAGATTTATAAATACATGTACCTCTAAATTAATCAATCTAGAACAAAAGATGTCAACTGATTTAGGTTTAAGTTGATATATTGAAAGGAGAAATCATTATATGCCTTCTTTTCCTAATGTTCCTAAAAGGAAAGAGGGTAATATAACCTCTATATTTACCACTAAAATTTAATATACTAGTATAAATGAAGCAAAAGAACAATGGCATAATAAATATGAACATAATCACACTGACCTAAATTCTCCTGTAACATATCTATCTCTTTCTTTAAAAATCAAAATGGAAGTCTTGTATATCTGAGGATAGAGCATTTATGGAGTTGAAACACTAGAAATGAAATGAAATACATATAATTCTGTGTTTATAAATTTTTGTGCCGCTAAAACTTCATGTACAGATCACTAAAAGTAAGAGAGACCGCATTTTCCCAGTAGTTTCAAAAGTAATGCAAGCATGGTAATAACAGAGAAGTTTTGTCCTGAATTTGATGCTGAATTGAGGGACAATTTATCATTTTCGTAAGTTTTATCAGAATTTTGCCATTTTAAACTTTAATAACTTCACCTTTTATAAGTCCTGCAAGACTCAAGCATTTGAGAACTTGGGTCTTGTGAGGCACAAGAGTCAACTTCCTTTGTGTTTATTTATGTTTGTCAGCTTAGGGTTTTTTTTTTTGTTAGTAGACAAGGCAGTGATGTCCACCTTGGATCTCCCCTCCCCACCATACACACACACACTTTAGGGTCCAGTCTATCATTACTATTAATGCAACGTTCCTGTTCTTTATTATTAAGTTACCCCTGGAGGATACAGTCTTTACTATGTCTGCAAAACAACCCTGATTCATGAGAGGAGGTGTAAAAATATTCCCTATTCATACACCAAAGAATGACCTTTATTCTCTTCTGAAAAATGTTATTGTCTGATAAGTGGCACTGAAGAACCCAAAATATTTCTCTCATATGGATTGAGTTATTTTTGGCAGACTAAAATTTAATACAGTATACTCTTTTCATTCTATGGAATACTGATGCTATCATTTTCAAAGACATTATTTTCACAAGAAGTATAATTTCAGATGTAGACATCTCTCTTGACCAGTCTCACATACAATGCATATATATATAATTCTGAGTTGGCTTCTTTCTGTGCTAAAATCTCCATTAATAATAAAAGAATCCATATTTTGCATGTACTTTCCAAATTAACCGGACCAAAATTTTAGCGAATAGAATTCTGTACTGTATGTGTTGCTTAATTTAGGAAAAATTCATTGTTTCTTTATATATTGTGTTGGAATTCATGTTCTCCTTAAAAATATAAATTTATCGCACAAACTAAATGACTTTAACACAGTGTGGAAAATCTAAAATGTTGGAAAGATCGATCAACAAAACTCAGAGAGAGAGAAAGAGCAAAGATATCCCTGTATGAGAGTGGGGACATGAAAGGCCTTGAGACTAACAGCCACTTATCCTACATGCTCCCTCGACCATACATTCTTTGTCTTTTGCCTTTCCAACTCCTGCCACTAAATTCCATCAATAAATAAGTGTATTTGTTATATTTTTACTAGCATCACACCGCTTGTCTCATTCCAAAAACAGATCAAATCAAGAGCAAGAAAGAATGAGGTTTGATAACTGAAAGCAAAACCTTCTTCCATTCTAATGCATTACAATTATTATTGCCTCACCTTTATGGCCTTGTCAGTTCCATCTCTAGCAGTTGCATGATAAACATTTGCTTCTTTTCCAGTGCTTATGGCCCCATTGATTTCAGACAGAGTTCCTTTGCTGAGAAGTCGGTAGAGGATCATGCGGGTCCGCGGATCTAAAACTTGCTCAACAGTTGCATGCTGCGATTTGTCACGACGCCTGGTATTAAGTTCAAAATCACATTTAAAATGAGTTCATTCTACAATGAAGTGTTATAGTTTACCTATATCTTGGCCTAAATTTCACACTTCTAAATTTACAATCAGAAATCAACATTATGAAGTCTGACTGACAATAAAAAGTGAACTGTATAAAACCCACAACGATGTCCTATTACATTAATTTTTGTGAGAGTGCCCTCCGGCTGAATGCCCACTATTTTCACGAAACCGATTTTTTCTATCAGAATCGTCACTCTAAGTGCCCGCTTCGAAAGCCATCTGCCGCCTTAGGGCCCAGGATGTTGGCATGGTGCCAATCAAAAAAGCAATGACATATCAACTTATTACAGATAAAGTAACCATGAACACTTGTCTGGAGTTAGCTAAGGTGTCAAAAAGCGTCCCTCCTGCTCACCTGAATAGTTTCCCCCACCCCTTTGAGTCTGGAACAGGTAACAAATGAATGGCCCCCTTGCTGGTCCACTGTCCAGCCAATCAAATTCGTTAATGCAATGACAAAGGTGTGGCCTAGATTTGGACGGCGATGAAGAGACATGCTCAGCAGTTGTTCAATGACGCAAGACGGCCCATGCCTTGTCCAAGGTGGTTGGTTAAAAATTAAAATGAATGACCGTCTACAGATTTACGCAACACAATGCAGACGAGTCCTCGAGTCCTCCCCCGTCGCGACAAAATGATCACTGACTGGCCGTGAACTGGGGTGTCTTTGAACTTTTTG
>JBBPCV010062171.1:0-14107 GCA_037974505.1 Plocamopherus tilesii
GCGGCTGCAGCTGAATTCTTCTCCTCTTCTTTAGACGTTTGATGGACTCGTTTGCGGCCACGTTGTTATTTGGCCACGTTGGTCTATTAATGTTGGTCTCTTCATAAATTAGTGAAACTGCACTAGTGTTTGTGTGCGAAAAAGAAAAAAAGGTGAATTACGGTGTTTGCGTTACGCCAGAATTTATGCAGTTAAAACTAAGGCTTATGCAGCGGTTAAATGTAAAATTTAAAATTCATCTGACAGTCATTAAATCAGGAAATTATAACATATATACAGCATTTTAAAGCAAGTACACATATTCCAGTAGTTTACTGTAAAAAAATACAGTAATTTAAAAAAAATACATTTATTAACTGTAATCAAAGAATACAGGAAAATGCTGTAAATAAAATTACAGCAATGCTGCTGTAAAAATTACAGTAACCGGCTGGCAACCCTGCTGCCAGTATTTTACTGTAAAATTTACAGGTAATTTTTTTACAGTGTAGGGGGGTTTGTACAAGCCGGGTTTGTACAAGTTACTCATATGCTGTATGTATTACCTTTCCTGACCTTTGGAGATACTCCCTCCTGTTTTGGAGCATCTTTAAGGCTTTTTTGCGAATTTCCTCCTCTTTCCTCCTCTTCCTGCCATGGAGGCAGGGCAACTATGCTGTGACCTTGAAATAACACAAAGTATTTTGTTAAAACACTTAATTTGATGTTTTATGTTGTGAATTGAAATTGTAAGCACTCATTGTGGTATACAAGAAAAATACAGAAATTAAGCCATTTAATTAGAAACACTGATTTTAAACAAATGTATGAGGTACAGAATTTGGTAATGACAGGGTTCCAGTCAGTTTCAGCTCCCCTGCAGGCAGTGGTCCTTTTCATTGCACCCAGGGCTGACCTTACAGTAGCCTGGTGAAAATTTTGCACCAAAAACGTAGTAAACAGTAAATGTAGAAATACAGTAACCCCCCGCTTTTCTGTTCAGTTCTTCAAACTCTTGAAATACGACTGTAAACATTTAATAGATAATAAAATATGAGTTTGTTTACGCCTCTGTGTAATTTTCCATTTTCAGGACTGTGTAATACTTACACTGACTCTCTTTTGTTCCGGTATTGGTGCTGATTTTCCTTGCTCATTTTTAAGGAAGTCCTCTGCTTCCACTCTAAACTGCTTGAGGGAAAGATCATGAAACTAAATTTGATACATTCTGTAACCACGACTTGACAGCAATGAGTCTGGGAATGCACAGTGAAAATACAGTGCTTGCTATCAAACAGAAAGTTTACTTGCTTTTATTTTAAAAATTGAAATTAGGGCTTTTCTTAGCCTGACGTTTTGGGGGAACAAGATGTAAACATCTTGCTGCTTAATGTCCATGAAATCATCCCCTGTCACGCCTTGTTTTTGAAGGTAAAACATAAGAGAAAATAGATTCATCCAGATGATTGAAACGATATGACGCAAAACCTTATGTCCACACAGAGATTGAAAAAATAACATCAAAATAATAACAAACACCATAAGATTTAAGGCTCGCAAAGTGAGGATATAGCAGACATAGCAACATAAAATAAGGCAGGCAAAGGGGCAACTGAGAAGACTGCATCACCAAATGTAGCATATTTCCCAAACACAACACTGACAGGATGTATCAATTTAACATTACCAAATAGTTCATTAGCCAGCTCTTGGTTTATTCTTGAAAGGCTCTGGCGGAGTTCCTCCGCCCACATTCCTCCATATAGTTGGCTGCTGTGAATACATTAACAAACCATATTTAAGTAGAATACTATTGCTAACAGTATTTTCTGAAAGTACTTTGAAGGCCATTGAATTACAGGGGAGCTGTAATGGGAGATCTCTAGAAATTTGTTCACATTTATGTTACCGCTAACATCTTATTTTCAGTAAGGTCCCTAAAATAAAAGATCTCCCCTTTCAGTCATTCACACACTGGGTCGATTCACGTGAAGGTCAGGGAGCGCGTTGCTTGCATCCGTAGATGCATCCGTGACTATTGATTTTTAAAAAACAATTACATCTTCCCAACAAAATGAGGGCCATTGAAAGGGTTTAAGTCTTATTTGGGGTTAATAGAAAGCTCTAGAAAGAAAAATTACCTCAAATTTACCTCAGAAGGTTTAGCTAGCTTTGCTACTGGGTAGCTCCATATCTAAGTAAACTTCATATCTTAATTCATAAACTATGACCATATATTGATATTTATTGATAATTCATTTTTTCATTCATAATATTGTATTTCTGACTTTTTGAGGAAATTGTTGGTTTGAGGCAGGCTTGAGTGAGCGGGACTAATTCCTATGGGTGTCTTTGGCGCCTTTGTTTCCAACCAATCATGTTACAGATGCCAACCAATAAAATTTGTAAAGCGATACTGATTGGACCTGCGGTTGCTGTGGAGCAAATAACTTTAAGATTCTGCAAGTACACTCAGAAAAATTAATCATGGCATAATTTATTTTTAGGTATTTGCATCTATTTGATTTTATTTAAATAATTACATTTTTAGAATTTATTTATTCAAATTCCTTAAAATCAGCATAAATCTGTTAATTGTGAAAACAATGTAATTTATTCAGTTAAAACATATGAATATAGTTTAAATATAACGAGCTTTGGATCAACCACGATTCATTTAGTTAAAATTTATGAGATTGTTTACATCAGGTTTATGTAGAGATTTCAATACGTCCACTATACGGACTTGACCGCCCGCTTCATGTCCAGACGCGTGTTGCTCCACTCACTAGCACTACACACGTGCGGCTGAATTTTAATGGCGCCGGTGGTCAGTCGGTGGAAAGGTTGCAGCGTGTGTGCGTAGCAGAGTTTTATTATTATTATTATTATTATTTGTTTATTTTTTTAAAATAATTTTTATTTATTAATTTCGCCGCTAGCGGTTTAGAGCAGCGACACTGCCAGCGCCGAGTCTCGTCCATTTTCTCCGCTGTGCGCAGTTTACAGCGAAAATGTGATGCAGCCATAATGCATGCTCATGCGGGCCGTGCATGAGGATAAATTGTCTTCAACTACTTTTTTTTTGTCTCGTTCTGCATGGGTTTGCTTTACTTTTGCATTTTCCAACAGTTACCATTGTTAAGTATATCTCAGCCAATTTTGCTCTGGTTGTTAACTTAATAACCAGTGCTTACAGGTTCATTAGTGGCAGTTTGAAAAATTGGTTATCATGTCAACTGGCCTTTTGTAGCATGTACGTACCTGCCGAGAAAGCATGGAAGTAAACTGGTAATAGTTGTGCAAATTATTTAGTGTTAAAATACTTGTCATGGATTGTGAAATTCATTGTATGGTGATGACTGGCTCACATAATTCATTTTGTATAATGTAAAACAAATATAGGCAACTGTGACCATAAAAACTATATATATATAAAAAAAAACACTACTATACTATTAACATTTACATAAGCATAATCTGATGTAGTCAGTAAATGCATACAATTTAGGTCTAAAGGATGACTACTGTAAAAAAAAAAGTGTAAAAACTGATACTTTGTGATTTCATAAGCAAGGAGTATCACAGTTATAGAATTGATTAAATGCATTTTGTTTCTAATTGGAACTGCTTGTCTTTTACAGGTACCTACTTCTGTGAACCATCATCTCACATCAAGTGTATGCCGGGGCAACCTCTATGTTTTTGTAAGTATGGAGTCTACAATGATATAGAAAATAGAAACTTCAAACATATCACAGTAAAACTCATTTTGATGTATAGATGAAACAAAATCATAAAAGCTTAAAAATCCATAGCAGAGTTACATGTTCCCCTTGTCTAAAGGGTGTAGGCTGTCTTTAACCATCCAGCTGAAAGACAGTTGGTAATGACCCTACAACTAATGCATTGTTTTTTGTTTTTTTTTTGTCTTTGTTCACAGATATGTGAATGTGGCCATGTAAAGTGTGTAACATTTCATTATCTACCAGGTATGAATTGTTAAAACATTTTAGGTTGAAACATATCCACTATGGCCGCAGGTATCCATGTATATATCCAGATTGTCCAAGTATATTCACAAGTTGGAAGAACCTTTTGAGTCACACATATCAAACACACAGGAAGCCAACAGCACATGCTGAGGTAATTGCCTTCTTATGTCAGAGTTGTGGATGTAAGGATATTTCAACTGAGAAGGAATACTTTATTCATGTAAAGCAGCATCTTAAGCAGTATGAAACTATAACTTGCATGTTTGAAGGATGTACATTTCAGACTAACATATATGGTACGTTTAACTCTCATAAAAATCGTAAACATAATCCCCACACTTTGAAAGATTTTAAAGCAGGTGTTGTTAAGCTCACTGCTCAGTCTAATGAATCTGGTAGCCTTGCAGTTGATAACCCCTCATCTTCTGCTTACATAGATTTTGATACTCTGTCAGATGCAGATAGTGATATTGATACTTCAGAGGACCTTCTAAAAGTAGTAGAACAAAAAATAGCTTCAATTTTATTGAAGTTGGAAAATATTTATCATGTTTGGTCTACAGCAATAGACGAATGACTTGATGAACCTGTTAAGCTGTGATACCTGTTAAGTACTGTGTCTGTGCCTGTAACTTGTAGCAGTCTTTCTGAATTCTTCAAAAACAAGAACCTAATAGTTGACAGCTTAATTCTAAAGGAACTACCTGATGTACTTTGTAAATCTAACCCTTTGGTGAAGGTAATAGGGAAAGGTGGCTCCCTTGCTTCAGCTTATAAGAGGAAGGAGTACTTCAAGAAATTGTTTAATGTTACTGAGCCAGTGGAGTTCACTCTTGATCAAAAACAGGGCAGGGCATTTCAATACATTCCATTATTGCAGTCTTTGCAGCAGTTACTTGGTTGTACTGAAGTGTTTAATAGTGTCGTCAATAGCCACAAATGACAGGGAAGTAATACACAGCAGCAAGACAACCAGCAGTATTGCTCTATAAGAGATGGTGTCTACTTCAAAGAAAACTCTTTCTTGTCAGGTGATGAGTTGAAAATTTGTTTAACCTTATACATAGATGATTTTGAGCTATGTAATCCCCTGGGCACATCGCGAAAGAAACACAAGTTATGTAGTGTGTACTGGATTCTGAATAACTTGCCACCAGGCTCTCATTCAGCTCTCTCTTCAATCTATCTGACCGTTTTGTGCAAGAGTGTTGATGTAAAGGTGTATGGCTATGGTCAAATATTGGAGCCACTTTTGCAAGACCTTTTTACTTTAGAAGAGCATGGTGTGTTCATCTCAAAGCTTGGAGAGTTTGTTAAAGGAACAGTACATAGTGTTATAGCTGACAATTTGGGAGCCCACTCATTGGCTGGTTTTGTTGAGAGCTTTTCCGCACATTATATTTGTCGATTTTGTACTGCTGAGAAAGTAGATATTCAAACAAAGGATGTTCAGTCAGGTGCCTTTTTGCTTCAAACCAAAGAAACACACGAAGCACATGTAAAGTCTGCACAGGAAACTGAAACGAATTGCTTTGGAGTAAAGAGAGCGTGTGTTTTACCTGAACATCTTAAACATTTTCACGTTAACACAGGCTATCCTCCAGATATAGTGCATGATTTATTTGAAGGCATTGTTCCATTTGAACTGGCACTGTGTTTGAGTTTTCTGATCTCTAAGGAGTATTTCAGTCTTGAATACCTAAACACACTAATTCTCAAATTCCCCTATAAGTGGAGTGAGAAAAAAAACAGATCTCACATCATACCAAATAGCTATTCAAGGAAGAAGACAATGCCCACGAAAATTGGAACTTAATACGATTGCTTCCATTTCTGGTTGGGGACTTAATACCGGAGGGTGAACTTGCTTGGCAAGTCATATTGGACCTGAAGGAAATAATAGAATTAGTTGTAGCAGCTGTTCACACGGATGAGACAATTGCCTATCTTGATGTCAAAGTGTCAGAGCACAGACAGAGACTACTTGAGCTTGACCCAGATGGAAAGATTTTACCCAAGCACCACTATCTTGAGCATTACCCACACTTGATTAGGTGCTATGGGCCTCTTGTAGGTTTATGGACAATGAGATTCGAAGCTAAACATAGCTTTTTTAAACAAGTAGCCCGGCACACAAATAATTTCAGGAACATCGCACTCTCATTGGCAGCCAAACACCAGCAAATGATCAGTTATCACCTACATTCATCCAGTCTCAGTACATCCAAGTTGCAAGTTACAAATGTATCCACAGTCCAGGTTGATGTTTTGAATAAAGAGGTTGTATTGGCTCTAAGGCAGAAGTATCCAGATATCAGTCAAGTTCATCTTGCAAAAAGTGTCACCACCAAGGGAAATAATTACAGAAATGGAATGCTTGTTGCATCTGGTTCAACTGCTGGAATGCCTGAATTTGCAGAGATGTGCATAATGGGATGTGCATAATGTGCATAAATGTGCATAATGGGAGAGGAGTTGAGTTTCATTGTTCGTCTATTTTGTGCTTGGTATAGAGATCACTTTAGAGCCTTTGAGTTGACTGCATCACCAGTTAGAGAGGTTGCCCTGGTTCACTTTGAGGAGCTGACTGATTGCTATCCACTTGCAGCCTACACAGTGGGATCCAAACGTATGGTAACCCTGAAGAGACACATCGTCATCAAAGGTTTGATTTAGATAAGTTGTTGTGCCTTGTGAACCTTGTGCTGAATATTTCTTTTGTTGTGACAACTGTTTAAATGTGTACATGCTAAGCACCATGTGCATGAATATATGATCTGTTGATTGGAATTTTAACAGTAATTCTTAATTAACCTTCATCTCCATCTCAAACTGTGCTGTGTATGAATTTGAGGGAATTGGGCCTGGAAAGTTCTTAAAATCCTTAAATCTGATGTTAAGCACTTGTATGGAATAAAACAAAAAACATTTTTATTTTATAACTCTTGTGGGGGATGAGAACTTAATAATGTTAAAATTTTACTCACTAATAATTGTCATCTTTGTGTCTGCACTAGATTGATGAAGCAGGATGACAGAACCAGTTAGCTTCAGAGTTCTTTTTGGAGGGGAAGACGATGCAAGAAAACTAATCATTCAGTCTGGAATGCCCACATCTGTGGATGAATTGGCTCTTGAAATTAGGAATTTCTTTGGTGTGACCGAGCAGTTCAGGCTTCAATACAAAGATATAGACTTTGGAAATGATTTTATGAACCTTGTGTCAATTTCTGACATTCAAGATAGAAGTACTTTGAAAGTGGTATGCTTGCCCTGTGAGGCTACCAGTTCCTCAGATCCAGCCACTCCAAACATCTGCTCCACGATCCTAATGTCTCCCCCCAATGCATCTACTAGCTCCTCATCACAACAACCAACTGATTCAACATCTATCGACTCCCATAGCAGCAGTGATACCATCATTTTTTTATCTCCTGAGTCTCGATCCTGCTCTTGGCCTCAAGTCTTTGTTGTGCCACTCTTTTCATACTGTGCTGAGATAGTGCTCCAGAAGGGAAATGATGATTTCAATGCAAATGGAACTCTCCTGTCTCTTACTCCGAAAGTCAGATCTGATATTCTTGAAGGCCTTGCAGAAGAAATCATCAGGTACACAGCAGATCCAACAGATGAACAGTTCGAAGAAGTTGCTGAGACCTTGGTAAAGACTCACCCGTGTTTGCGTGAGAAAGGAACTCGCACTGGTTATTGTGGATGGAAACACTACATAAAGATCAAGATGATGAACTTTCGCACCAAGCTTGGACACCCAGAAGTCATTGTCAACTCACTTAAAAACAAACGGAAAGGTCAGGGGAAACCGGCTGCAAACATAAAGAAGCCCAGGAAGGCAGAGGTTAATTTCTGTCCAAGCCGTCCAAGAGGTGAAACCACAGAAAGCCTAGAGGCAGAAAGGGTTGCTCTACTGACTGAGGTCAAGAAAAGGAAGAATGAGGCAGTGATCAAGGAAAAGATGCAGCGTACGTTCTCATACAGGCGACAGGAAATTCTTCAGGAACCAATGATTACGGAAGTCCGAAACAGATGGCCAGCACTGTTTGAAGCTGGTGAAGTAAGTGTAGTAACCCATATACAACAAACAAATATACAAATATTGATGCAAATTGCTTTCAGTGTTAAATCTTAATTACAGTCAGGTATATCCTGTCTTTTCTCCTCTCTTTCAGGTTAATTTGGAGTTCATGCGTATAACAACTCTCCCTCTGGTATCCAAATTCATTGGACAACTGGACAGATACACTGATGACCTGATTAAGGTTTTCCGTGCCAAAGGAGGATCTGTAGGACAGAAAATCCGCACCATAATGGCATTGATGTCTGAAGTAAGTGTGTTTCTGTCATTCTTTTTTTAAAGGTGTCAAGCAGCAATGAATTTTTCTCTCTCCTCACCCTTGTTCCTTCCCCTCTCCTTTCTTTTTTTAAAAGTTAAACTGATTTGCAATTTACATTCATGTAGCAAATATGGGTTCATGATTTCATTATAGCCAAACATTCACCACCTTCTGGTTCTTGGAGACCTTTAATGATCTTTGTTTTAAAGAAGCTTAATACACACAATCAACGTTTTTCTCTCACGTAAAACGTTTATTATACAATCAGAAAGTTTATATTCAGAATAGGGCTGGGAAAGTTAACGCGTTATTATCGCGTTAACGCCTTATTTACTTAACGCCGACAATTATTTTATCGCGCGTTAACGCAGGTTTTTAAAATCCTTTTATTTTGAAAGTCGGTGCTTTCCCCGAAGTAACACGAGCAGCGCCGGACTGGAACTTTCTTTACCAGGTTGGGTTTTCGTATCTCGGCCGCATCTTGGGCCTTTTTGCAGAACGCACAGATCGCCAGTCCGCCCCTGAACACCAGCGCTGAGGTATTTAATATGGACAAAAGTAATGGGACATCTGACCCCCGCAAAAACCAGCTGACACGTGCAGCGTCCCATTACTTTTGTCCATATAAGACGCCTGACCATTCCACAAAACGCGACTTTAATATCACTGGCTCCGCCCACATGCTTTGCAGCTGCTATACTTTGTGCCCGAATGCTCTGGGAACTTATTTTTTAATAACAAGCTAGATAAAACGTGAACGCCCTGCAGTGGCAAATAGCTTTGGTTTTATATTAGATTTGATTACATTAATGTTACAGAAATATTTGAACTTCAGCTGTGACTGTGTTAAAGAGAACACTGCGGTTAAAAATCCCCTTATTTGTTTACAGTCTTTTTTACAGTGTTATTCCACTTCTGTCATTAATAAAGATAAATCTGCACAAAGCAAATATATTTGTCTACTCCCATGTTGATGAGTACTACAGACAGTATATTTAGCGCAAACTTAAAGGTGCGATTAATCGCGAGTTAATTATGGCAAACATGAGATTAATCGCGATTAAATATTTTAATCTACTGACAGCCCTAATTCAGAATGTTCATAGTTATTTTTTAGTGACTCCAAAGTAATTCAAGTACGGCAACTTTTCAACTTTACTTGAACTGTAGTTCAGTGCAGTAAATAATGCAGTTTGCTTTGCGATCTTATGTTTGTTTCAGAATGAAGACATAAATGTGAAGCGTGACTGTATCCTTAGGAGCCTCAGTGTCTACATCAATGAAGACATGGAGACACTTGTCAAAGAGTACCAAGTAAGTGTATGTCAGCGTGCTTTCTTTACATCATGAATACAGTTGAGGCTAAAATTATTAGCCCCCCAGGAATTATGGAATATTTTCCTTAACTTCTTCCCAGTGTTTGCAGCATTGATGAAACTTGATATAATCAAACATTCACCAGTGTTATTTAGTAGCTTTTGGTACATTTTGGAATATAAAATACATTTTTAGACTTGCTTTATATCAAATATAGTAAAAAATTGGGTGGTCAAAAATATTAACCCCCGTGTGAATGTTTGCTTTCAAAATGCACTTAACCAATCAGCTTTCAAACCACACCTGTGCAGTCAATTGGCTTCCAAACAACATTCAATCAGCATAAAAAGACTCCAAGGAACAGGGCACTTAAACACATGAGAGAGACTACTCTTACTCACCATGCCAAAGACAAAGGAAATCAGTCTGGAGCTCAGAAAGAAGATAGTAGAGGCTCATGATAAGGGGAAGGTTAAACTGCCATTTCCAAGCGATTCACAGGGTCTAGAACTGCTGTACGTTGCGTCATTGCCAAGTACAAGGAAACTTAGTAGACGTTGTCTTTATAGTGTATTTGTTTCCAAAATAACAAACATTTATTGTTAATGGTCATTTTCATGGAGAAATCAAGAGTGTTGTCTAATTTCATAAGCGGGGCTGATAATTTTGGCCTCAACTGTATGTTATGGATATGTTTACTTTGGTAGTTGTAATTATCGCGTAGGCATCACAGTCTGTGTGTGTAGTGTGCACTGAAAGATTAACTTATGCAGCTGTCAGTGTGGAGCATGAAATTTGTGAACAGTGAATCCCAAACAAATGTGTTGTGCAAAACATTAGCTTCCGATTGCCTCTCAGCGTCATTTTGGTTGACCAGATCCATTTTACTCATTTTGGGGAACACTCCCTGTGAAGTTTTTAAAACCAAATGCCTTTATAAAAAGTGAATCACTATGTGACTAGCATTGGGACAACTTTCATTCTCTTTGTTTATTCTCCAGGACTGCGAATGTGCAGAGGCTGAGTTGGGGATTGCACAGACAACAATGGGCATCTATGTCATTCGGGTGGATGGTGCAGGTCCTGGAGATGAGATGTATGCAGATGTTGGGGTTATACTCGAAGGTGTGGACGTTCTGTGAAACCTACAGTGTGTCACCCTTGGGTGTGTGATGCTGTTCGGACTGATTTATGCTCTTAACTTAAGCTACCCTAAGGACCTCAAGAGCACATTTGAAGTGTTCCAATCCTAATGGAACTGGACACAACCAAGCTTTCACCAAAAGTCCAAGCCCTGAAAATGAAGATGTTCCAGTGATGGTCCTGATACCTGATATGCAGATCTTTCCCTCTGCAAAAACCTTTAAATTGTGATGTGCTGTGTGATGCTTTTTGGACTGATTTATGTGCCACCCTAAGGACCTCAAGTGCACATTTTCCACTGAAATCTCAATGGAACTGGACACAACTAAACTTTGTTCAAAAATTAAAAGTTAAGATGTGACTGCGTAATTTGCACAATGCACTAATGTTGCCTTCTGGAGAATGCAGTGCAGCAAAGTGGTAGGCCTGCTGCACATTTCAGTACTTAAGTTCACTTTTTTTAGTGAACTAATTTTTGTACTTTTGTACATTCCTGCACTTTAATTCAAAATGTAATATGCAATATTGTGGTTGTGCAAAGCCACCCAAACACTGAGCCTTATATCAGTGATTTGGCTTGTGGTGTAAACATATGTTAGGGAGTCCTTGAAGTGATAGTGTACTATAAGTACTACTGTTATTCAGGTTGATTTACCGCTCTACTCGAGTATTGCACACTTGTACAGTTGTTGGGTGAGTTTCGTATTGGTGTAGAAAGGTGTGTTTACAGTATGTCTTGCTAGCTCCTCTTTCATGGCTAGAAGCAAGTTCAGCATTCCCTTGAATTACTTTGAATGTTTACATTTGTTCGGCTATTCGTCTGCATTGTGTGGCAAAATAAGTAGCACTTTCTCAGCCTATATGTGCACAAATGAGTACATTGTATTTTTTTTTTTTGGCGTGTGTGTGTGTGTGTGTGTGTGTGTGTGTGTGCACGCTGAAATAAGGGCATTTCCTTTTGGTGTTTGTTTTTCTTCTTTTTTTCTTCACATGTGAATGAGCACTGGTTCTGTGTCCAAGGAGGTTTTACTAGCTCCTCTTTCATGGCTTTGTATCGTGCTGAATGGAGGTGGATTAGTGTGATGTGTTGCTGCCTTTGAATTTTTTCAGTGTCCTAACTTGCCACATGCCTCCACTAGCCTAATAAATAACATGTTAAACAAGCTGGTCTGACTATTTATAATGTTACTGTAGATATTACTGTAGGTGCAGGTTGAATGAAAAAAGTGGTTAAAAATTTAAAATGCATTTGGTTTATTACTTCAAGTACATAACATTTATGCATTTTATTTGAATTAGATTTAGTGCATGAACCTTTTTCTAAGCATTTCAAATACAGTGGAGTAATTTATATTGATTACATAAAACCTGTTCTTAAGTATTTGAAACAAATTGGATTTATGAATGGTAAATACATAAATCTGCCATTGTTTATTCAAATCACATTGGGTTTATTGGTATTATTACATAAATCTCATTTTTAATTGTTTCATTTACATTTGACTGACAAATATGCAGCACATAAAGTTTATTGGCCTGTTTCTTTTAAAACCAAGTAATTCAAATGGATGGAAATTTTATATGCAATTGAAATACATAAATCTTAAGAATTGGGCCTAAATATTTCTGTGAGTGTACATTTCTGTTCATCAGTGAGAGAAGCAAGAGACTCCAGAAAACGGTAAGAATGAGTTTTCTATTTCCACTGAATGCAGTAAAATGCCATTAATACAAGTCAATATCCATGTTATTGTTTATGGTAAACATGATCTTAATATTCATTTTTAGTAAACATGAATTTATGGTTAACCAATTTCCTCACTTTAAAATATTTTTTGTATTAATTTTGTCCAAATGACAACGCATGGTTTGAGGAAGAGCAAAAAGTTTAGGAAATTAAATCTTAATTTCTTTTCATTTTTGTGGCGGATGAGTTCCACAAAGCCTCTGAAATTACACTGAATACTGACCGTGGCTGTATGAATCCCAGCTGGTGGTTTTAAAATCTGGAGATACCTGCATATGATTCCCGGTGATGGTTGCGGGCAATTTTGTAAAAATTGATCAAAGATATACTGTAAATATTTTACTATTCAGATGAAATAGCGGGGGCGGGGATTCGCTCGCTGTCGTTCTCCGGGTGAGGGAGCGTGGTGCGACCGCGGGGCGGAGTTTATAAATAGAGCGCTCAGGTCCATATTTGGTCATTTCGGAGTGCAGCCCGACAACGACGGAACTGCGCGGACTGAAAATGGATTCCCATCTTCCAAGTGTAAGTTCTCTTCTTCTACAGCAGGGGTGTCAAACTCATTTTGGTCTGGGGGCCGCATACAGCTTAATCTGATCTCAAGGGGGCCAGACCAGTAAACTCATTCCAAAATTACATAGAACTAACAGTAAGTCCACTTTTTTTCTTTGTATTAGTGCAAAGAAGAAATAAATTATAAAAATCTTTACATTAAATTAATTGTCCTTTTACACTTTTACTCAGTTTAACATTTATTTAACATTTATTTAAGTGCATTATACATAAAAATCTAATTACAGTGATTGTACAATGTTTCAAAACATTTAGTCAACAAACAGTTTTGTGGAACTTAAAAACACTGCCCTGCATGTTAAAATACATCAAACACATCTAAATTTAGAAATGAATGAATTTAAAATCCATTTTCCACATCTAGAAAGCAATTCTGAACACATAAATTGAGGCCACACACTTGAAATCTTAAGTGGTAGCTGTTTTAAACAGACATTTGATGAAGTAAATTTTGCCCCTCCCTTGTTAATGCATAAAATGTAAACAAGCAATTAGCAATTACGTAGCTGGCTTTCACCGCAGCATCACTGACCTCTCGGCTCCGGGGGAAAACAGATTGCTGTTTCCTCAGACCAACCAACATTTCATTTACCTTCTGTTTTCTCAGTTCTCCGTGCAAGCTGTTGTATTTTTCACCATGTTGAGTTTCATAGTGGCGCCGAATATTGTACTCCTTAAGCACCGAAACTTGCTGCATGCACACTAGGCACACGGGTTTCCCATTCACTTCCGTGAACATATAGGAAGAAGTCCATTTTTCTTGAAAAATCCGACACTGTGTCCACTTTTCTCTTTTTTGACAGACATTTCGCTGATGAGGGTGCCCGTTCCAAGAGAAAAAGCGGGTAAGGGGCCGTTCACATATCGCGCCTTTTGCGCGCGCAAGTCCATTATTTCAAATGTAGACGCGCGGCAGCCGCGCTCATAATGGAAGTGACGCGGGCGCATCCGCGCCGCGTTGAGTTGAAAACATCTCAACTTTTCCGAATGTCACAAGCGAA
>JBBPCV010063279.1:0-12500 GCA_037974505.1 Plocamopherus tilesii
AGAGAGAGAGAGAGAGAGAGAGAGAGAGAGAGAGAGAGAGAGAGAGAGAGAGAGAGAGAGAGAGAGAGACAGAGACATAACTCAAAGAACATATTTACAAATAATAAGAGTTCACGTAAGTTCACGTTCTATTTTTGGACCGAGACAATGGTCTCTCGCCTTTGTACAATGTGGAGAAAGGAACGTGGGCGTCCCGGGCGGTTTCGGCGGGTTGAACGTAAGAGGTGATAATCGCCTCAGGCGGGTTCGGGCGGCTTGAACGCAAGGCCGTGTCCAGCGCACGGGAGGATTCGGGCGGGTTATCCACAAAGGGTTTAAAAGGCCTAAAACTAAAATAGACTGTGTTATGACGTTACTTCCGATATTTTCCCTGAATTGTTCCCAAAATCGTAATGCTAACTATTACGATCGTAATGGCGGAAAAACTATGAAAATTAGTAATGATTACGAAAAATTCGTAATGATGGGCAGCCCTGATATATTATATATATGTGCACTATTGCATGCGACTTATATAAAGTCATGCAAAGGAGTGCAGGGAACATAATGTATTGTAGATTTAATGTGGATTGTGGAGTGAGAAGCAAAAAATTTAGTTAACAGTGTCATAGCACACCTTCCCAACCGCCAGGCATTTCAAGAAAAATCGCCTACCAATTTGAACTTCAAAATATAAAAGAAAAAAGGAAAAAAAAATGGATAAAAAAAAAAAATTATATATGGAAACTGAATAATGCACCCCTCCAGTTCCATAAGGATTAAATAACAAAATTTTTTTAAAAAGAAAGAAAAAAAAGAGAGACTTACATATATTTCTTGCTGTAGATTCTTTTCCATAAGAGATCTTTTCCTGAGAATCTCTTTTTTAAGGGCTTCCTTATGTTTAAACAAAGCTTTCTGTTGGTTGATAACAGCCAAACGCTTCTGTTTCTCCTCTGCTGATTCTTGCTTCTTTTTATTGCGTTGCTCTTGCTTTTCCTCTCTTTCAATACGATCAAGGATATTTTTCATCACTTGGCCACATATAGAATTTCTGACACATACAAAGTAGTCATGTTGGGACAAGAAGTAACCAAACATGAGCTGCTAATAGTAATTAATAAATTATCAAATAACTTTTCTTCAATTTAATATTAATTTTTATTTTTAATCATTCAAAAATCTGGAGAAGAAAATGTATGTCCCATTATCATACTATTTTAAAAAGGTAGAATAAATAAAATCTACTTCAGTGTGAAGATTATCTAAAATTTTGCAATTCCAAACAATTATTGTAATAGTTTATTTATATGTAATACTCATGATAAATAATAAGTTAAAAACAAATGTTATTTCAGAGTTCACTACAAAACTATGGAAATAAGATGCTTACCTGCTCTGTTCTTCTTTTTGCTCTGCAGTAAGACCTTTCGACTTGGAAGATCGTGACTCATTTCCACTGGATGATGATGATGAAACCTTTGGAGTTGACATTGCAGTACTTTGAGCAATGCGCTGAACTGAAGTGGTGGAGCCCGAAATAGCCACAGCCCCAGTTGATGAAGATGGCACGCGTTGCTGTTGAATTTGTCTTTGCATGGCTAAGAGTTTCTGTTGTATTTCTGGTGTCTGATTTTGAAGCAAAGCTTGGCGAACAACTGAAAAGTGTTGAAAAGAGAAAAAAATCATTCCTAGGCATTGGACAGTTGAGTTCAGCCTTGCCAAAAATGTTCTTAACATGTGTAAGGACAGTGTGCTCCCTACTACTCCCACTTCCCCCACAACACAACAAAACAATAACATATATCCTCACCAAAAGTGGTTCGATGTTAACAGACAAGAAAGTTTTTCCATGTTAACTTCAAACAAGACTGATCAAGAATAACACGAATCAAGACTTTAAAAAAATTTAAAAAAAATAAAAAAAGGCGGGGGGGAGGGAGGGGGAGGGGGGATAGGGAGAAAGAGAAAAGAGATGGATGCAACATTTTTACCTTGCTCAACAACTTGTGGAGTGATAGCGTATTTCGGCACACCTGCACCTGCAGTAGGACTTGTAACAGATGTTGGACTTGTTATACCGCTGATAGGAGTTGACTCTGATGTGGTTACAGTCAATCCTTGTTGAAGTAATGACACAGACGATGCTGTGCTGGATTGCTTAGGCACGGTTAGCAAAGTGGCCTGCTGGGGAGAGGAGGTTGGTATTGAAAGCTGGGACGTTAATGATCTTGCTGCAGAAGTGGTTTTGGTTGTGGATGGCAATATAATCGTTGAGGACTGGGGACTGAGCATGGTTTTGATTGGACTTACAGAAGTAACTGCTGGTTTCAACTGAATGGGGGTTGATGTAAGACCTTTCAACTGCTGAGCAGTGATAACTTTGGCCTGGCCAGCACCTGTCAACAAGGTCGATCCTGGTCGGATGACTAGCTGTGCTTGGGTGCTTCCGAGTGATTTGATGATCTGAGCTCCCACAGGCGGTGAGGCAAGTAGTTTTGGAATTTGACTAGCAGATGATGCTGATGCAGGGATGGTTATGGATCCCCCAGACGTTCCAGCTAGGTTAAGCAGGGATGTGCTGTTTCCAGGTCGAGGAAGCAGGGATGTCCCTGATACAACTTGGCCAGTCAGGAGGGAAGCGGTGGGCAGGGAGGAAGTCACTGAGGTTGTTGTAGTTGACAAAGATTGACTTGCCACTACTGGTCTTAAGGTGGATATGAGTGTCTGGTTGGCTGATGAGAGGTTGGATATCTGAGGTGTTTGAGAGTTATTAACTATTACAGGGCCAACATTGGCATTGACGCCAGATGGTGCACTTATTATGACTGCACTATTAAGAGCGGCAGATACAGACGACGGGGAAGTTAAACTTGGCGCTGCAATATTTTGGGCAGAGATAACCTGTCCACCTGGTCTAGTGATGATCATGTGTTTTTGAGGAGTGGTGGTGATGACGGTGCCTCCAAGCAGAGGTCTGGATGATGGTATCGTTATAGAGGAAGATGAGGAGGCCTGACTTAGAGCAAGACCAACACTAGAGGCAAGCTGAGCAGGAATGACCAGTCTATTTTGAGTTACACTAGTGGACGACGAAGTTGGCCCAGGAATGGATACCATGATGGTTTGCTGGGGCTGGATGCTGATGGCAGGGCGAGTCTGAGGTTGTAATGATGCTGATGAGACTGGTGAAGACATGGAATTACTAGTGCTTGTAGAGGATGTGTTCAATGATATAATTTGCAGTTTTCCATCAGGCATCCGCTGAATGATTTGACCTGGGAAATAACAAAAAGCAAATTTCAATTTAGATTGTAATTTTTTTTTGCATTAACAACATTGCTGAATAATTTACAAAGGCTCTTCTAAAAATAAAAAAAAGTTTCCTCCATGTATAATACATACATAACGACTTAATATACACAAAAACTTGAATTCTTTAACAATGTGTAATTAAAAACAAATTAGAAGTACTCCTGGACCTTTCACAAATCAAAATCATGACAAAAGCTGTAAATTCAGATCACTCCATTATACCTCAAGAATATTACCACAATGCACTTCAAAGGCAGATCCCAAGACTGAAAGGGTGTTTGCATAGTGAGAGAGTCTGTCAAACCCCAATGAAAGTTAAAACTAGCTACAGTGAGTAGTTAAATAAGGAACCCTTTTTTCCAAGTCTTTTATAATGCCACCTGTAGCAAATCACTAGGGTCATAGCTCATAGTCAGTCAGGTACATCTGATTCACTGGCTTATTTTAGAGAGAAAAAAAAACAGTACCTGGAAGAAAGCCTTTGACTTGAAGTTGCCCACCTGGCTGCTGAATCAGTTGTAGATTCTGTACAGGCTGACCAGGTGTCTGAGGCTTGATTTGG
Organism: Plocamopherus tilesii; assembly: GCA_037974505.1. Taxonomy (NCBI): domain Eukaryota; kingdom Metazoa; phylum Mollusca; class Gastropoda; order Nudibranchia; family Polyceridae; genus Plocamopherus; species Plocamopherus tilesii. Next base: position 3,857 of record JBBPCV010063279.1, read on the forward strand.
ATTGTTTGGGCTATGAACAAGATGTGGATTAAGAAGGTATGAGCTTCATTTGGGAGACAACTAAAGCCCAATTTCTAATTTATTTAAGGAAATTAACTAAAGATGAACCATCATTCAATAAAAAAAAACAACAAAAAAAAAACAACAACAACAAACAAACAAAGCAAAACAAAACCTGATAAAAGCTTCAGATTACATTTTAATCTCTTAAAATTAGGAACTCAATAAACAATCAACTGAAACAGTCAACAAAAATGTTGGAGAAAACATTTTCACATAAATTTTTACTATAGTCATTCCTGAATAAAAAACATGTATGTTTAACTATAATTTGCTCCACATAAAAAGTAACATCGACCTGTGGACTTACTTTTACCCTGAGCAGTGCCTGAAGAAACAACTCTGGTTGGATTTGGTGAGATGAGTCTTGTTATTGTGCTTACACCTGATGTAGTAACAACCGTAGTGCCTGGCTTAGGTGCCAATGTGACAGTTTGGGGGCGAAATTGTAATGAAGGTCCCTGCAATTGTACTCGGATACCAGGACGAAGTTGCTGTGAGCCCAACAGAGATCCTTGAAGAGGAAACCAAAAACACTTCATTACAAAGTTGAAACAGTAGTAATTGAGGTCATGAGTAAATATTGCCAGTCAAATTATGTCAAATGGAAATAATTTGTTTTCATTTCACCAGCACAAAGAGAACCCCTCTAATTTTTTTTATTCTTTCAAAATTCTAGGAGGCTTATGAAGATTAATAATTTAACAAAAACTCGAGCAGAATACATAACCCTGCCATTCCGCCTTGAGCTTTGAGGAATTATAGTATAATGAGCCATGTTTTAGACAAAAAATTGTGGTAATTTAGTTCAACCAATGTGACAGCTTTTGAGCTTTAGGATTAATCACATTACATATCTCCAGATTCTAAGGCACCTTTTAATGAGTGAGAAAGCAAAGACGAAAGCACAAAAGCGGACATATAACAATGACTTTGAATGCTCTTTCATGTAAAACAGTATCACTTTTTCATTTCTGCAAAATTCGAAACTCGAGTGATTAATGGAAGTCCATTGTATGACCAGTATAAAAAATCTGTTAGAAGTCAAAGATTTGTTATCAAAAAGAGCAAGCACAGAGAGGTACCGTAGATCTTTTGTACCATCATCAACAAGAATGATTCAATAATTGTTTAATACTGAAATTGCTTTATCATCACATAGTGCAGCTTGTCTGGATGTATGCATATGTGCGTGAATGGTGAATGAGGAGTGTAATCATAAGTGTAAAGCTTTTTGTGTTAATCTATAACAATGTAATGATTTAAATGATTCAATGTATTTATGTGTAATGATATAAGCATGTAATGATTCATCATATGTTTCTGTCTTCAATGATCAAAAAAATGTCCCTGTAAGAGGACGAATAAAGATTCTTATCTTATTGATAAGATTAAAAAGTTGAATAACATGAATTTAAAGAACAATTCTTTTGAACAATAACAGATACATTCAGATTGATGAGTACCAGTCAGTACAAAAAAAAACACACACTTCAGCTCCACCCCCACTCCCACCCCTTCCCTTAAAAAAAACAAAACAACAACAAAAAGACATATGATGAGTCGAAAGCCTCACTTCAATTCTCAAATACAATTGACTTACCAGTATTAGCAATGACTGTCTTGGGCTGCATGGTTTTGATGATTCCGGGTGAAAGAAGACTACTCGGAGAAGAAACAGTCAATGTTTTAAATGTGGCGCCTGGTTTGCCAAGTGAGCTAGCATTATTTATAATAATGGTGGTGGCACTTGAGGAAGAAGATAAGGACGTAACGGATGAAGTAGTGGTAGTGATTTTTATCCCTTGACTTTCCTGGATACGTTTCTGTGCAAGGGCTAGCCGTTGTTGCTTCAACTGTTGCTCCATCTGAGCCTTGATCTGAGCTGCTGTTTGCTGGGATGCAACAGCTGCCTGTTGATTTGTTCCTGTCTCTTTGGCCTTTTCTTGAAGAGCTTGTCTTTGCTTTTCTAGCCTAAAGGAGGAAAAATAATACACAAAGGTAAGTAACTTTAACATAAGCATTATGACAGGACATGAATACAATAAACAAATGATTAGCACTCCTGTAATCATACCCTAAAATAGTCAAGTTAATGCAGAAACTTGCTGCAAATTTGATATTTTTTATGTCACCAAAACCACAATTTAAAAACAAAAGATAATAATAAAACTTACTTCTCCCCAAATTGCTTTATTTCCCAAAGTTCTAGAACCTCCTCTGGAACCCACACCTCCGTGACACTAGGTTCAGTTTGTCTGACAGGATCTGCACGTTTTCGTTCACGCAGACCACTCCTTTGGGGGGTATATTTTTCTGCAATAGATCAAACAAGAACTTTAGATATTTGCCGAGCATTCAATGATGAGAACAAGGTGAACACAGAGCTTTTAATCAAAATTGGCCCTTGATGAAGAAGTAATATCTAGCAGTTATTGTCGCAGAAAAAAATCAACTTTCAAGTATCAATGAATTGTTCAATTGACATGTAGAATATGCATAAAATGAACATAAACATAACTACAAATATTCATGATTTAGCTGAAACAATGTAGTGAGAGAAAAGAAAATAATGGAATCAAGTAAGTGGTGTCTCATGAGGTGAATAATGATAAATAAGGACCATTTAGCCAGACAACATACCTTTGGGTTTGTCAGGAACGCCAAGAGGAACAACAATTTTACGGACCAAGAATTCAGACCGCAAGCCATCTGTGCCAACCTCTCTTCGTTTCAACAACTCAGTGGTTGTGATTTCAGTCTCTGTAGAGACAGTATTAGTGCCTCCGGCTGGCGTTTTAGCAGCCATGTCATCCCATCTCAAGACTGCCCACAAAATTCTCAGCTGAAGGGCAGCAGCTGACAAAGAGGACAATGTCATTGTTCGATACCTCCATCCAGTCTTGAAGAATGGCCTTGGACATGGGTAAGGCCAGCAGACTTGATTCATTTTACAGTTGTAATTAAAGAAGAGACTCTCTCTTTTGGACCCAAGCCTAGCCATTTTCCGGAGTTCATTCCTGTCTAAGACAAGGATGCTCTTGAGATGAGAGCCAGTTTCAAATCTGTGGCACATAGGTAGACGGCCATTCTTAGACACTCGGCTGATTTTCTTGGTGTTGATTCGTGTAAACTTTCCTAATTTGAAGACATCTGATGTATGGTGCTTGGGGGGTAGTTTGGCTTTCAACTCATCTAGGCTTATATTCACAACAGCACTGGACAAAACTTGAGAAGTCAAGCTTACACCTGTCCTTGTACTTGTTTCAACAGCTTTCTCTGCCATAGTTTTGATGACTAAATTCTTTACAATTTCTGACACAGACGAACTCTTGGAACCCTCAGATTCTACCACACTATCTCCTGAATTAGTCACCGAAATTTTTGATTTTTCCTCACTTTCAATGGGCTTAACAGCCTTGAATTCAATCCTCTTATCACTAGGGCGCCCTTCTTTATCTCCTTCTATGTCGACTTCCTCATCCTCAGTACTAATGTCTAATTTCTTTGTCACCTGGGAATCCCCCTTCTCTGTTTCATCTGAATTATTTATACCATCTTTATCAGACTCCTTTGATAAGTCTGTATTCGATTCATGTTCCTTCTCATTTGATGATTCACCGCTAAGTTGTTCACCAGTCTTTTTATCTAATTCAGGTTCCACAGCATCCTGAGATTTCTCATTTACTAGAGGGCTTTTATCCTTACTAGTATCACCGATATCTTGAATGGGCTCTTGGTGTGATTTATCAATGGAGTTTGTGTCACAGACTTCAGTGCTGTCCTTTGCAATAACAGTATCATTTTTACTTTTAATATCATTAGGCTTTTTATCCTTCAACCTGTGATGATTTCTGCATAGTGGAGAATAGCATAACATTTTCAGATCATTTTCTTTTCTGTGACTGACAGAATAGCAACCATACGGCAAAGGGAAAGAAGCAGGCAATCCTTCAGATGTAGGTTTTGGAGACGTTTCTTTTTCATCACAAACATCACCATTTAATAATTTTGCTTCCTCTGCCGCTTTCTTCCTTTCTTTTTCTTCCTTCTTCTTCTTAGCTGTTTCAATAGCTTGGTTAAGTTTCAACTTGAGTGCAATTTGCGTTTCAATGGTCAATCTCTGTTTCCTCTCAAATTCATCCTGTCTCAGTCGCCTTTCAAGCAGAGAGTCCAATTTTGAAACATTTTTTGTAAACTTTGGATAAAAAGTCCTTTTTTGCAAAGCATCACTGACATTAATCACATCTACATCTACTTTCTCAGGATGCTTCTTCAACAAATCTAGAGCAAACACACCTTCTTTGTCTTCCTTATATTTATTCTTCATAAAAGATATAAAATCCTGATATATTCCATCCAACCTTGTTTGCTTTGCAGATTTTTTCTTTGCAACTGGTTTGTCTTCTTTAACTTCTTCAGATTCAACAATTTCTTCCTTAACATTAATAGTTCCATTACTTTGTTCATTAGCTTTGTCTTGATTTCCTTTAGAGGACAAAGTTTCCTTTTTGCTCTTCTGGCTTTCCTCATCAAAATCCATTTTCTCCTCTTTCACTTCTGATTCTTTGCTATCTTTATCATTATTCAAACATTCATCTACATGACCACCAGGGTCTGAAACATTTGAAGATTCACTGCTCTTTGATACATCAGTCATGTCAACATCATTGATACTGGCTTTGACAGTTTCTCCTATCACATCTGCATTTTCAGGACCTTCCTTTGTTTCATCCGAGTTGCTGTCAATTTCAATGCTAGACAACCTTGCTGCTTGAACACGCCTTTCCTTTAACTTTTGGGCAATTCCTCTAAGGCCAACATTTCCTTGAGGTATTTCTTTGAAACGCCACGTTGAACTTAACCATTGCCACCCATTTCCTCCTGTCACACGGTACTCCTCTCCTTTCAGCTTCCACACCTAGAGATTAAATAATATCGGGGGATGAGAGATGAAGAATGAGAAAAATTATACCAGCAGAAAAATCTTAAAATTAAAATCAAAATTGTAATTCTGAACATAGAAAGTTTTCTTTTCCTCTACAAATTCATACACCTTCTATCATTTCATAATATTACACAATTCTACATTATTTTGAGAATGCAAAAAGCACCAGCTCTTTGAATATGGTAAGTTGTAAACTTTGATCATTTCATCACCCAACCTAAACAATTGCTAAACAAATTCATTAAAATAAAAAACAAAACAAAACAACAAAAAAACAATCCCAAAAACCATTAAGATATGTAGCCAACCAGAAAATAACTTACCAGAGAAAAGAAGTATAAAGTAAAGAAAATGGGTGTACGTTGGTTACCTTCTAAGGCAAAACCAAGGAAATGACATTAACAAGAAGGTAGAGGCAGAAATGTTCGACCCGAAACAACATGGTGAGGAACGGTGGAAGAGAACATAACCAAAGCAAGTGGGAAGATGTAGGGATGTAGGGCGAAGTCAGGAAGGCAGAGAAGAGTGGAAAGCATACGTGAAGGCATCACGTGACACAAATCACACTCCAACTTCCTGGTAATATTTGCCATGTGACACAAGTCACACTCCAACTTACTGGTAATATTTGCCATGTGATACAAGCCAAACTCCAACTTACTGGTAATATTTGCCATGTGACCCAAGTCACACTCCAACTTACTGGTAATATTTGCCATGTGACACAAGTCACACTCAAACTTACTGGTAATATTCGCCACGTGGCTCAAGTCACACTCCAACTTACTGTCCAACTTACTGGTAATATTTGCCACGTGAAACATGTCACTGATAAGATTTGATTATAAATATAATAGTTTTTAAGTCATTTTTCACCCGCGTGAATCGTAGAGTGTAGGATTCAAACCACCAGCCACAGGGTCCCCAAAGCTCCGATCTTCGATGTCTCACAGATTGAAATTCATTCACGTCTTACATAAAATACAAGGCATATACACAAGAATTTCATTGTCTCGCCGTTCCTCCGTGTACACCCGCGCCGGCTGTGAGACAAACGAGATGATAAGACGGGAAAGCCGATTGCGCGGTACTGGTAATGGAAAAGTCCCACAATGCAGGAGGAAAACAGGAAGTCGGCTTCACGACCAATCAATGCCCTCTGCTATATAAAGAGCCGCGATCTTCCGAGCCAAGCTATTGCAGGAAGGGCCATCGATAGAGGTACACGCTTCGTTTCGTTCATACGACAGCTTGTAGAAACTTTTGCTTTAATCTTTAGCGGCGGTGGAAAAGAAACAAGAGGAAAACATAACCAGACTAGGGAATAGCTAGATACTTATTTCCTTCTTCAACACAGGAACGTTGTGGCTCGTCCATTTTTTATTTTATACAGGTAAGTTGAAATGACTTGAATTGTTGGTCTAGTCAAATTAAGGGCAAGGGGTTGAAGGATACTTATTGACTTAGAGACCTTCTGCAATCAAGGACATCAAACATAGCAACTTCAGTTGTTTTCTTTGATCCAGAGTGAAGACTTCCCTGCTTTCCTGATGTCTCTTGTGAGAATCCTCCACCGTCTTCGACTTTGGGGCAGTTCTTCACAGGGACTCGAAGTCTTTTACACTTTCTTTCTTTTTAAAATCTGGCAATTTTAGTCGACTTAGGTCGATATTGAGCGTGACGGGAAGAGTTGTATTTGGTCGTTCCGGGATTTTGATTTTGAGAAGTATAGACGCATGGCTTTGTTTGCTGGTATCTATCTCCTCATTGCGTCTTAACATGAGTCTAAATAATCTCCAACGCCTCTCCAAAATTTGCAGAGATAGATTTTTGTAGCGAGATTTATTTATTGTGGTTTTGACCGGACAGCGTACGTCTAGGATCTTTCCCGGTGTAAATGTGCAAATGAGCAAAATTAAAAAGTTGGTGTTATCATTATTATCATCATCACCATATTCATCATCATCATCATCATCATCATCATCATCATCATCATCATCATCATCATCATCATCATCATCATCATCTTTATTATTATTATTATTGTTATTATTATTATTATTATTATTATTATTATTATTATTATTATTATTATTTTTATTAATATTTTTATTGTTAATGCTACACTGACTTAACTCGTCTTCAGAGCACTGATAACTATTTTTTCTACTTCATTCAAAGCCCTTCATTGACAGCTCTATTTTATCCACAGGCGAAAGAAAAAGCGACCGTGGGATATTTTCGTAGCCAGCGCCAGCAAAGACAAGATGTCCTCTACATCGGAACAACAGTCTTGGCACAAAGGGGCAGTATTTCTAAAAATAGTCTTCTCCATCTTGTTTTTCTTCCTGGTCATGGCGTCATCCGTCATGAGCAAACTGATCATCTTAGTAGCCACATTCTATCTTCGGCCCAAAGAGGAAGGCTGGACATCTGTTGTGTTTCGAAACGAAACGTTGCCGCACGGATCCATATTGGAACTTTTACGCAAAGGCCCCCGGGAAACAGACGTCAAGTGGATATGGGCCGTCATCCTTATCATCATAGCCCCGTATTTCTTCACTCTCTTGTCTTCTTTGTGGAAAGTCATTTTCAAAAACACCAACAAGTTGTCACCAGGTTCTTTGCTAATGGTGAGTTATACTAATAATCAATAACGGTTTTGTTGTAAATTGTTTGAAATTAATGGTGAAACGAAATTAGAAGCACTCAAAATGGGTTATTTTTGAGTTATGAAAATTGTCACCAACCCCTTTATTTTAAGTTTTGTTAATGTGAATTTCTGTGACAATTTTTCAGGAGGCCATTCTACAGAAATAAATGGCTACATTATGTTTATTATGTTATGGCTTCGTTTTCTTCTGGATTTTCTTCTTCTTTTTTTGTCGACTGTTTCGTTTCATTGTTTTGTTGTACATTTTTGAAATAGTAGCTTCCTTTTCCAGATAAGTGTTTGTTTGATTAACTAATTATACGTCTGTATGCATATGTGTATAGATCGTGTTTGTACATGTTTCATAATGTATCATTTAAACGTACGTACCGGGAAATGATCGAAAGGCCCTTACTCCTGTTACCCCTTCATTCAACGTGATATGATACGATTATTATGACATACACGTAATAATCAATAACATGATAAGTGCCAGGAGATCATACTGTACTTTGCTGATGCAAATAAGTCGTGAAACTGACTAGACTTTTTTTTTTTTTTTTTTGCTTTATCATTACCTCCCTTGGCAGGCCACCTTGTTGGAGAGTGTCCATTCCTTCGGCCTGTGCACATTGGTTTTCTACGTCATGCCACGGCAAGATCCCATGGTTTCCTGCCTGATGATGACAGCCGTGGTGGCCATTCCTTCAATACTCAATATTTTCCACACAAACACCAACAACAGCGACAACAGCAGCGACGTTAGTGATGGCATTAGCAATGACGGTTTTCGTAACGTTAACACGGAGAGGAGCACACTTTGGTAAAGGCGGTGTCTGTACAGTTTTGTCGACCATGTTGGTTGTTACAACTATTATTGTTATTGTTTTCCTAACGTTGGCATTACTATTATTATTTTTATTTTTATTATTATTATTATTATTATTATTATTATTATTATTATTATTATTATTATTATTATC
>JBBPCV010064389.1:0-14078 GCA_037974505.1 Plocamopherus tilesii
TCTCTCTCTCTCTCTCTCTCTCTCTCTCTCTCTCTCTCTCTCTCTCTCTCTCTCTCTCTCTCTCTCTTTTCCTCCAACTTACCTCCTTCATTTTATCTCCTAATCCATTTAGCATAGATGTGTGTGTTCCCTAGCTATTTAGCTGTAGAAGTGCCCTTTGCATAATTATTTCTCACATTTACCTTTTTCTAAAAACCTTTTCAAATGTTTGAAGTGATTTTTATCTGGCGTATTATCTTCACATTTTCAACTTCATTGTCAGCCTAAATTTCTCTTACAATTATTGATACTTATTATGTATAACCGCTCTGAATGTAGTCAGGATGGTTTTCATATTTATAATTTTTAAGCACAGTATTCTGAAGCATAATATTCTGTTTTACCTTTTTAATAGATTTGAATTTGAATTTTGTTTTGTTATATTTAAAGACAATTGTTTGAAACGTTCTCATATCATTTGCACTGATAAGGAAGAAACATTATTTTAGGCTCTTATAACATGTTATACATGCGTTCACATAAAACCCTCAAAAAACATTTTTTCCTTTTCTCTTTTTGCGCTGCAGCCAGTAGTATAGTTGGATAAGGTTTTCTTTTTGAAAGAATATGTATTTTCATATTATCTTTATTCTTCCTTGATATCCTTTAGTTATAATCTTCTACTGATATATTTGCTATCCAGCATAAAGGTTCTTAATAATTTATAAATCTAAGTTCTTAAAGTCAAAGATATTTTGTTATTTCATGAAAACCTTTATGTCCATATCAGAGGCACTTTAATATTTTGAAGTAAATGAAAATGTCACTTTAAATTTTTTTACCACATGAAAAACATCACTGCATATAACAGCAGATTTGAACGTTTTTTTACGTAGTAATTTTATCATGAAGTTGTCTTTCACTTGAGATTTCCCATGCTGTCAAAATTTATGAAGATTTACTGTACGTACATATTTTGTGAGTCTCAGTTATAATTGTATGCTTTCTATCAACTTCACATCTTTCTTTGAAGGTTCACAAATTTTACTTGCTTTTACTGGAAAAAAAACCCATTGACAATCATCATGTTCGAGTTAACATTTTCATATAGGCTTAGCATATATATATAGAACATATATTATGCATTTTTATTGAGGCCATGAGTTTGGGCATACATGATAATGTTTTTTTTTCTTCTTATAATGCCAGCCACATTCATCTCACTTTTAATGTGAGCTTTCATACGCTATGGCTGGTGTAGGCGTAACTAGTATAAGAAATTCTTGTACATTGTTACAGAGAATGATTGTAACTTATAATTTTTTTTTTTTCTAGTAACTTAATAGATGTCTCCAATTTTTGTTCTGTGTTCTTAGTACGCTGCAAGCTGGATTATGAGTGTAAAGCTGGCAGAACATGCGTGCAAGGAGTCTGTAAATGTGTGAGGGCAAAATTCTGTGCTGGTCACTACAAACCAGTGTGTGGATCTGATGGCGTGCAATATCCATCTCACTGTGAACTGCATCGAACAGCTTGTCTTAACCGTTTACATATTCGAGTTGACCGTCGAGGAAGATGCTTCAAAGAGGAAATGATGAAGAAAGGTAAGCTTATCTCTGTTTTTTCTTTTTTTTTTTTTTAAGTTATTGTATTTTTCTTATTTTGATTCCTATCTTAATCTTTGTTCACTTTTGGAGAGCTTATGCGAATTCTGAAAGTATGTGTTTTTTTTAATGAAATAAAGGTTTCAGTTAGTTTTTCCTTGTTAGTGGATTCATTTAATCAGTATGTTTCTTTAGCACTTTATTTAATACACTGTAATACTTTAGTGTGAATGATCCGGACTTACATCAAAGATAAATATTTTTAATTACTCTCCACAGAAAAAAGTTGGCTTTTAGAGCAAGAAAAACTGATGACTGAAGGTGAAAAGAAAGATGAGAATGTTATTCACATAAAATCTGAAGAAATTTCTGAGTACCTAGGTGAAACAAAAAATGGTGAGTGCATTTTTACAGGATCTTATACTTTCTTTTTGTCTCTCCAGTGAAAGCATTCCTCATTCTATACACATGTTCTTCAAGCAGAGACTAATTATTTTTTAAAAGTTTCAACCAAAAAATGAATTACGTAATAATATGATATGTTTCAAATGATGCATTTTTAACTTTGAAAAGAATGATGTGAAAATGTATAAACTATTAATAATGTTCATTTCTCTCTATATTTGGCATTATCTTTTCTTTGTTCTCTGTTTTGTTTCTGTGGTGAGCTGATCTAATACATAAAAAAGATTTAAGAAGTTAAAGGGTTAGAAAATGCAGCGTATGACCATAAAATGTGGATTTTTTCCATGTTTCATTCTAGTGTAGACTAACAGGTAATGGATAGCAGCTTTAACCTAGAACATTGCAGCATGTGTTGACCATCTAGTGGCACCACTACTCAATTAATCAAACTACATTACTGTTAAGCACTTCTAATGCTGGTTTTGGGTTGTATTTTGTTTTTCATTGCTTTGGATTTTTGTTGTTTTTTGTGTTTTTGTTTTGTTTTGGGCATCTTTTGTTTGTTTTTATTTTTTTGTTGCTGTTTTTGTTTGTTTATTTGTTTTTGTTGTTGTTTTTATTGTTGTTGTTGTTGTTTTTGTTGTTGTTGTTGTTGTTGTTGTTGTTGATGATGCTATTATGTTGTTACTGTTATTGCCATTGCTGTTGTTGTTGCTATTGTTTTGTTTTTTCTATGGGCTGATCACACTTTAATACTTTTCTATTTACCTGAGAGTCATAATGTTTATTTACTTATTCTATGTTAGATGGAAAAGCAACAGAAGTTAAAAAGGCTTTGCCAACAATTACCACTCCACAACCAAAAGTGGCTGAAATCTGCACACCTCAGGAAATGAGCAAATTCAAAGATGACCTGTTGACATATTACTGTAAAAGGTTTGCTGAGCCAAACTGCAAATTGGAAGTCAGGACAGGTAGGTGAAAATTTATATGTATAATAATCATTATTTGAGACAGACAGACAAGCAAGCAAAGAGGTAGGCTGACTGACTGACAGGTATAGATAAAAACCTACAGACACAGAAAGTCACAGATGGTCAGGGAAGAGTAAACTTGGAAGACATCCATTCATCTGACTTTTTACATGCCAGTGACATATGCCTTATTGATACTTTAATAATAAATGATTGTACAAGACTACATGTATGTTTATCTTTTTGTTTCCTTACAGATCGGGAATATTTATCCATGCTCATGTTTAGCGCTTATGATTCTGATTTTGATTTCTACCTGAGTGCGGATGAGCTTGATGACAAAGAAAGAGATGAGGACTTTGATAAGAATTTCATTAAGAACTGTCACCTCCGAGAATTTGTCAAGATTGCAGACTCAGAGAAAGTTGATGGCTTACTCACAGTTTCAGAATTTACCAATGCATTTGGTATGTTACTATCACCTGTTGTTTGAAGCTAAATCTTGCTGCATATTGTTCGTGCAATATTAGCCCACAATAACCGCTGTGTATTTGTTGATGATGTCAATATTACATAAACTAATGATAATTTCTTTGATATTTTACAATCAAATAACACTCTCAGCTGAATTTATGCTGGATTTTTCTCATTTTTTGAAAGATTTTTAAAAAATTGAAAGCAGGTTCTTTATTTTGATCTCTAATTCATTGATCATAAATAACTTATATAGTGGAACACTCATCAATTGTACAGTTTACTTTAGGAATTATGCACTTTTTCAGTACTGAAACCCACACCTGCAACAAAGAATGATATGGAAATCATATCTACACTTGCCTCCGCTGGAGATGGGCTTGAACTTAAGTGTGGTATTCAAGCCAAGGAAATTATTTGGAAGAGATATGGTGTAGAACTGAAAGATGATGAGAAGAACCACAAACTTATGGTTTGTTCAAATTTACCAAAAATATAACTAATTTCTAATGTACCTAGCTTCTGTCTTAATACATATTTTGTTATCTCTGTCAAATTCAGATGCACTTAGTCTGAAATAAGGCATATGCACAAACATTTTTTCTTCATTATATCCTCAATTGATCAAAAGAAATAGATGTATTTTTTTTCTAACAATTAAATAATATTTAGGAATGTGAAACTCATTTTAGTCTTCATTTTTTAAATTATGTATATTCATTAATCAAAGATTTCACTTTTTATAAATCTTTTTATTGAACCATAGTATTAGTAATTATATTCCTTTGCAGCCATACAAGGCTAAATCTGGCTGTTACAGAGAGTAATTGTATTTACTTATTCTCTTCATAATTACATAGTTATTTGTATCATAAATCTTAGTAATACATATATTTACAACGTGAAATTTGAGAAAAAGAGAAAGTGAATTAATAAAAAACATTTCTTTGAAAATCAATACATTTTTATTGGTCGAGAAACAGCTGTACTGTATGTACTGTAAAATATTGAGTAGAAACATTAGTCTTTTTGTTTGAGTAAAAAATTTGTGCTGAAAGTTGCCTGTGAAGCTAACAGTGATACAAAATTGGAAACTAGACGTTTGTCATTCAAGAAAACATTCTCTGAGCAAATGCATGGATTTTTCTTCTTTTATTCTGAGAGGACATTTTTGGTGGTCTTTCAGAATTGTTTCCTTGATTCTGTCCATATTCCTTGGACTTTGACAACAACTGTTCTAAAACAGGATTTGCTTTTTTTTTTCCAGCGGAAATTGTCTCTTGATTATATGCATTTTTTAAAAATGGTTCACCTTTTTTATTTGTTTTTGCTTATATTTTTTTTATCTTAGAAATCATCTTAAAATATGTGATATGTGAAGTCCAAAAAGAAAACCAACCCCAATTTCTGTCACCATTTCAGATATTTGACGATGGTGCCTTATTTATGAGTGAGTTAGGGGTTCATCACATTGGCAATTATACTTGCATGAATGCAGAGTATCCATCAGAAGCACAGATACACAGGCTCAGTGTTCAAAGTAAGTTTTCTCTATTTTTTCAGCATTTAACTTCATTGAAAATTGTTATGTTTGGATTCATATTTCTTAGCATAAGCCATAATATTGTAAAAAGATGTTGAAACTAACGGTTTAGATACAAGGGTATAAATCTTTTACCTCTGTTTTTTCTTTCAAATTTCCAAACTTGTCTGGTTTATCTCATAAATTATTAAAACAAAAATGTAAACTGCTAATTCAAAGAAGATATGACAGCAGTTGCCATTTGAAAGTCCTTTCTAAAAGATGGCAAATGTTTATTTAAAAATTATGCAAGCCTTAAATAGGAAAAATCTTGTGAAATTTATATTCTTACATCTGTCAACGGGAGAACAGCATTTAAGGGGGTCATTTTCTTTTTTCTCTTTACAAATACTGGTTTGATTTCATGCAAAACATTTTTTTTTCTACAGCTGTCCCTGTTGTTGCACTGACTCCTATTAAACAGACCATCATTGGTGGAACAGACATTGTGTTGAGATGTCATGCAGAGGGTGTTCCAGAGCCCAAAGTTACTTGGCAATTTGAGGGAAAAGACATCCATAATTCAAATCGTATTGTCATCTATCGTAAGAAATTTGCATTTTTATTTTCTCCTAGAATTCAGAGTAAAGTGTCAGTTTGAAGTACAACATAATATTGGAAATTCTAAACAACAAAATATTGAAAATTCTTATGAGGAAATAATGTCAATAAAACTGTTATAGTTATCACAATGTAAGAGATTACAACATGTTGGTATGTAGCAATAGCTCGACACATACTGGGATCAAAAAGCAACAAGCAAGCTGTAGATTCATAAGTAAACATGATGAACTAAAAGGAGTGAGAGTTGTTAATGAAAAATTGATTTAAAATGACAGCTTGTATTGTAAAAATTGGCCCCATGTGGTCTTTTGACAATTGTTTTTCACTCGATGTCTTCCTAAAACAACCAAGATTTTTTTTATGTGGAAAGATGTGGAGAAGGAAGGAAGGGAAAAAGAGATTAATAGAATTACAAATTTTGATCTTTGATCATCTAGTGCCACTCAGTCAGTCAGTTAGGTTCCAAATGTCTCAAGGATTTGAAGATCATGGTGTTCTATTTGTCAATACAACCTGACATGTGAAGGATCTCCATTCCAAAAGAACTTTGGTTCAGGAGCCATCTGGTTAGGCCATGCAGTGTCATTTCTCTCGGGCACCCTCTGACCTTTCTTCCTTTTAATTTTCCATTGATGTTTGAGACCCCACTTTCTCATAAAGTGACCACAAATGTCAGTGTGTCTTTTCTTTACTGTTATAAGGAAATGGCAATTTGTTTCTGTTTGCCTAAGATTTGTTTAGCAGCCGCTACTCTATCTGAAAGAGAGCTTTTTTTATGAAGCATAATAGCTATCAACTAAATCAAAGTTATCATTCAATTTACTTTAATTTTTCATCTTACATTGAGAAAGTAAACTAAACCTGATTGGACAATCAGAAATTTGTCAACATGTAGACATATTTTTTTTAACAACGCTTACTATCTTCATACATATTACAATATTGCCTTATTTCATTTCATTGGCTCCAAGAAATTTTACATTTAACCATCCTATTACTGAGGTAGCCACATGACTAATTTTGCTTTTTCTAAGTGAAAAATCACTTTGCTTGAACACTTGTACATATGTCTACCTATATAGCGTAAGCATATCTTGAATTGTCATCTACTCCTTTCCATTCTCAAAGAGGATAGTATGTTTTACTTGTTTTTCTTGTTATCAGAGAAAAGACCATTATAGTTTGGTGACTGCTTTTATCATAATTGTATCACCTCATACCTGAATAAAAAAAATTATTCAAACTTTGCCCATCCGAATCTTGCAGCAATTTAGGGTAATTTTGCTTGATATTTCACATTGTATTAGTATATAACATGAAATTTTAAAATTCAAATAAACATTATTAATACTTCATATAACTTCTAAATTGGTTGCTTTCTTACTGTATATTCTACCTTTACCACTTATATCATTTATCGAAGCATTGCAGACAAGACAATGCACTGTACCTTGCCATTGTTTAATAACCATAATGTAATATATTTCAATCTTATATTCTTATAAGCTAACTTGAATTGTGCAATAATTTCAATGTTATTGTTTTGTTTTTTTTCTCTCATGACTTCAAATTGTCTAGATGGTCAAGATCATATAATGATTCACAATGCTGAATTTGGTAAAGACAATGGAACCTACACCTGCAGTGCTCACAACCAAGCAGGAACCACTAAAAAATCTGTAACTGTGGAAATTCTTCCACCAACTTCCTCTTATGGTATGTTCCAAAGGATTAAAAGCAAACATCAATTTATCCATTATTAAAATATATTTAACTAGACCTTTCTAGCATTTTCCTGCAATGTTTTCACTCAATTGTAGATATTACATTTCTTGAAAGCTAGAACTTAGTTTGCCTCCAGTTGAGTTCCCTGTCTCTTGTTATATCTGAGTATTTTGCACTTTTTGTTGACACAATGTTTCATAGGTACACAGTACCTTTATTAAGTTATGTTTTAGATATCTATACTTTTTGTATGAGATCAATTTTGTTTCTGATGTTCCATTTCTCCTCCCATTATTATGACGTTTTAGTATTTTTGTGAGATTTTGCAGTATTTGGTTGATTTTTCGACAAAAAAAAAATTGTATTTTCAAAAATAGCACAAGCAATAGTGACAATATTCTAAAATATAGGAAGTAGAATATACATAAGGGGTAATGTTGTCACGTTACACTTACTCTCCCACACACTTGCGGATACAGTAAAAATATGGGTTAAAAGGGCAAAAGAATATGAAAAATAATGATTAATTATAGAAATTCTAGATCATAACAACCAAAAGCAATAAGAGTATGCCATTTCTTTCATCTGGTGAACATTTCAGATGATATGGTACATAAATAAAGGCTGTAGACTTCCTCAGATATTTACCATAGTTGTTTAAATTATATATATATATTTATACATATATATATATATGTGTATGTTATATGTATATACAATTATTATTCATAATACATCGATACGCCATTCAGCTTTTTGATATTTTTCTTTTATACAGAAAAGGAAGTACAACAGAAGGAAGGTTCATTCATTGTGTTCCATGACAAGGGTATCAAAATTTATGATCCCAAAACATGTCTAGCTCGCCGTGTTGTACATGGTGACTTTGGTAACTTCAAATTCATTCCTGATGCTATGGATTCACCTTTGACCCTCTGCAAAGATGATAGCAAATGCCAATGGGCAGATGTTGTTAAAGTTGGATCAGAACTGATTTACATCAGCCAGCCAGATCAAAATCGACTTTTGGTAATGGAGGCAGGACACTACTGGAATCCGTTGCAGGTAAGCCAAAATAAAAAAAAAGAAAGAAAAAAGTCTAGAATGAAGAAATACTTGATTAAGGCAGGAATATGATCCTGTAAAAATGAATCACCAGAATGATTAGATCTTAATGATAGTTCAAAGAACCAAAAATGACAATTTTCTGTAGTTCTAAGAAACATTTATGAATAAATAAAGGCAAGTTTAAACCTATTACATGTATTAAATATCTGTAACTAAATTTGTAAAAGTGTTGCAGCTTCCATCTTTAAGAAAAATCACAAAATTATAAAAACAAAATTCTTTTAATACATAAAAAACAACATAACATATTACTGAAAATATTTAGATGCAATATTCGGTAGTGAATATCGAGACATAAGGAGTTCTCTTGTTATGAACTATAACTTGAATTAAGCAGTTGTTGTTACTGTTTAACCTCTAAAACTATTTTTATTTTTGTTTTTTAAGGCAAATTCTTTCATTCTTATACATTTTCTTTAAATATATAAATGAAGCGATCAACAGTGATTTATCTAATCATATACTATATAGAGCTCTCTTAAAGTCATTTACTTCAGCTTGAATTAGGCAGTTTCCTTTGCCTCTTAATTATTTGCATATTTTGTTTGTTTATAAGTCAAAAACTATACTTCTCTATATGTATAGATATATTTTTTTCCTATGAAACTAGGAATCAATCAAAAATATGAAAATGTTCTTTTCTAGGTTATCGACACAGATCAAAAGCCACAGAAGCTGTTGTATGTGCCTCATTTAGACCAGGTCTGGGTATTGTGCAAGAGTGAAGAGTCTGCTGATAATGACAAAACAATTGTAGTCATCCGTGATGCCAGTCAACATATTCAGCATCGCTCCGTTCATACACGACCCGTTGGAAATCATTTTGACACTGTATGTTTGTTATTTATATGTATTTACATCATTTAGCTCTTTCTAGAATCACAAAGCTGATACATGTATACAAATTGAAAATAAAATTATTTTGCAAGAAATGATCCTTAAACATGTTTCTACTCTTACACGTGCAAACAGAAATTTAAAAAAATAAAAGAGAAAATGTTGGCTTCTTGAAATACACAATACTGAGGTCTGATTTTTATTAGCAGATTCCTAAAACATTGAATATTTTGTGTACCTTTTTTATGTTTGAAGACTTTTTTCTTCAAAATTATGATACGGCCATTGGTTGCCTTGATGATATATCACTTAACAAACTTTTATTGCTTTCTAATTATCCAGGTCAAGGATCTCTTCATTGCACCTCCTAATGACTTGCATCATGAATTTGACCATGGATATGTCACTCATTCTGGGAAATATAGTTTGACTAAAATCAGTCTTGAGGACATGAGCTATTCAAAGACCATCGACCTGAGCAACTATGGATGTGTCCCACAGAATCTTGCTTTCCTACCTCTAGGTTAATATAATAAACTAATTTTGCTAAATTTTGCTAATTTTGCTATATATGGGATATGGGATATGTATGCAAAAAAAAAACAAAAAACAAAATGTGTCCATGCTTCTGTCCCATGTTTTCAGAAAGTTTTTAAGTAGTATATCTTACTCAAATTTGTTTCAGCCTGTCTTTGAAAGAGATGAGAATATTAGTTTTGACAACTAAAAAAAGACCAACTGTCCTTTAATGGAAGAATGTTGAGTGTATCCAAGTGTAAGCTTCATTTATTTGTTTCAATCTTGTGTTCCATTATCTTTGTTTTCTTTGTTGGAAAGAATGATGTTTGACAAACTTAAAACTCTGAAAATTAATAAACTAAAAATATTCAAATACTCTTTCTCATGATCATACTTAACACAGAATAGTATAATGAATTTATCTTTTCTGTTCCTCCCCAGCTGGCCGTATAATCATTCAGTGTGTATCAGAAGCAGACCAACATACATTACAGCTTGTTATGGATTATCTCACTGATGCCATTGTCTCTACAACAACACTCACTGGGCAACCAATTGTCTCCCATGACGGTCGGCATCTTGTCACAGTTGACAAGTTCACTGGGAAAGTTGTTGTGGTTTCTGTCTCAGAAACTGGTGAGTTATGCTATTTGCCGTTACTGTAGTTCTAACAAAATTGCTCAAGGCATGAAAATATTCATTAACTAGCTTTCTCACCCATTTCCCACATTTGTGGAAAAAAAAAAATCAAAATCTATGCATGTAAAATAATCATTGATTTAATAATTTGATTCACAGGGGAAATGGAAACAACCTATGAGGTTACTGTCAGTGCAAGTATCAGTGATGTGTCCTTTATGCCCTCTATTTACCATCATGGCTATGATCTCATCTTGACCTCTGCTGACGATGATGATGTCATCATTATGAATTTAGTTACTGGGAGAGTAGAAAAAATGTCAGGTAAGATCTTTTACTTTGTTTTGCTTTGTTATCCATTTCCCATCTACCGTTTAAACAGTGTAGGGAATCCAGTCTACACTCAGTCATGAAACAAGCATCATGACTGAAGTGCAAACATGGAAAAGTCTCTGGATCAAGAAATACTGACAAGCAGGTGTTCATTCCACTATGCCAACTCTTGAATGGCTCAGTGAGGATGTATATTTGAGGTATCTCTCAGTAAAATCTGATCCAAACAAATGTTGCTGTTGCCTTGATGGTAAACATTCACCTACAACAAAATAAGCAGCATTGCCATTCTAGGTGTACATTTTACTTTAATTTAGTGAAATTGAGATTGATATGGTAAGTGAAAAATCTGAGAAAATAAAGTCAATGAACAAATTTTAAAGATTGTATTCTCAATTTTATGCTTTTTTAGAAAATACTTTGAGTAAAATAAGATGGCTGTTTTTATAAGACAAAAGTAAAATTCATATTAAATTGCTCCACACATTTTCTTATCCATGGCTTCCAATTCTTCTCAAAAGGTTCAAAATTGTCAGATCCATCTCAACCTTGGCATCCATCCCCTGTATTCCGGCACATCATATCTGGCGATCCAACAAGCAACTTGCTCATGACCCCTTCAAAATCATCACTGTCCATTCTTAACTTCAGATTTAAAGAAATTGAGTGTGAATTTATTGAAATCACTGGAAATCAAGTCATGGTTCATGTCCCAGCACCTCATGTTGAATAAGGAATTAAATCAAGTAATTCAGAACTGTGTCAAGTTTTATCTTGACTTTCATTTTCAAAAGTCATTAAAAGTGACAATTTTTTAGAATTTATTTACCATATTTTATCAACATTATTTCGTTTTCAATTTTTAATTCCGTAAAATGGCAATCAGTTTGCATTATACAAACTCTTAAATATGAGATTGTGGCTTTCAAGTGAGAAAAGGAATAATATGATTTAAAGGGGTACAAAGCAAACCCTACTGATCAAGAACTGGTACTGTTCATAAAAAATATAATAAAGCTATTCCATTTCCATTAATAAAATGCCAGTCTCTGAGTAACTCATTTTCTTATGATATATTTAAAATGCAGCTTCTTTGCTAGCTTATCTTCCTCATCATACACTTTACTTTAAAATATGAAAAAAATTCTCTTACCCATTTGTCAAGTGTAAGCTGTATGTATCTGTTTGAAAGAGGATCCAGTTGGGTTTGTTCCTTTTATGTTGTTGTTTTTTTGTTTGTTTTTTTCTCTATTTGAATATATTCAAATATGTTACCGAAATTGTTCTTCACTTCTTTGGCTTTTTCCCTCCTTCTATTCTTTGTATTGTTTTGTAAATCACATAAAAATGATTTACAAATAACATTTTAATGCATTGCATAAGACAAACATAAGACTAACCTTTTAACGCATCAATATGACATCATATTTCTCATGACTGCAAGTGAGACTTTTACTACTTTCAGGGTCTAAAATTGACTAGATTTAGTGACAGTGTTAATGGATCCTAACAATAAGGTCTCTTAGTTATATTCTCACAGACCTTTCTATTTTTACTAAGATTACATTAAGACCCAGGCAACCCTTCGTACATTTGATTCTCATTAAAGTTTCTTGAAACATGATTCTTATGAGTCTTCTCAAAGTTTGAAAACCACAAATGAAAATTTAATGTTGAACGTAAAAACCACTGACTTGAACATAGCTGGGGATGCAACGCAAAAGATTGAAAAGCTTAATTGTCATAGTGTGAATTAATTTCAATCAAAACGTGTCCAAGCAAGTTATTAACTGTTTAAAGATGTATAGAATGAGAGAGAGTGTGAGAGAGCGAGAGAGGAAGAGAGAGAAAGAAAGCTAATTTTGAAATTTTCAAATTTTCATTGAGATGTTTTCATAAGGAAAACCTTTTAATAGTTTTAATTAATTGCTTTTTCTTAAGATAAAATTAAGAAGTCACATTGCTTGGCATGTAAATAAGAACCAAACACAATTTTTCACAGTGGACTGACATCACTCTTTGAAAGGGTTTTGCATTCTACTGCTTGTCATTATGCTTGTTCATATTTTCTCATCTGGTATGCAAAAGTTTTGTGTCCAAAAGATCTTTCAAAAGTTTTCCCCTAATGTCAATGTTTTATCATTTGCTGTAGATACATCAAAAAATTATGTAACATGAAACCAGGTAGCATGACTTTGAATGGTTGTGTTAATGTGTATAAATATTTTTTTCTCACAAACTCCACACATAACTTTTTGATCATGTATATATACATGGATGTATGCGAAGTCACTACAACTTTTTTCTCATAAATTTTTGATTTAGTATGTGAGGCATTATCTGTGCCATTTCTGCTGGTGAATGTTTTGAAAGGGGTTGGTTTTTGTTTTGTTTTGTTTTGTTTTTTGTTTGATTTTTTTTTAAATAGGTGTTTTCTGCATTTGACATATTTTCATTTTGTAAGCTAATGCATTGGTAGGTGCAGAGAAATTTTGTTGAATTTATTGTACCCACGTTTGTGTTTATTTTTCACTCCTATGATAATAAGAGTAATATATTTTTATCATAATGTATCAGGCAACAAAAATGTAAAAGGTTAAATTTTTCTTTTATTTCTAAGATAACAGTCTACTTACCACATTTTGTTGGGGAATGTGGTTCATGATTTGAAAGATATATAAAAGTATCATTAATGCTGCCATCATAGTAGAATAAATCTTTAATCAGAGGGAATGATCAATCTTTCTTTATTTCCTTTTAAGGCTGAAACTTATCTTGATGCTATGGTCATCTTGAATGCCAGATAACAGTCATTGCCAACCCGTGCAGGCATGGGTAATTATAAAAATGATGGATGGTTCTACTTCCAGGTCCTTGGACAATTAGAATCAAGCAATGTCATGTGCCCAATTAGCATACAGAAAAAAAGGGGGAAAAATTAAAAAGAAACTCCTGGCTCTAAAGGAACATATAAGTCAGCCTTTAAAACTTAATACCAGGCTCTTTATCTTAGATCACTACTTCTTGTGTGGTACAGAAAATAAAGAAGCAGGTCTCATTTTTAATCCTTATGTCCAAGCTATCAAAATACATTTCATATGAAATGTAATAGTGAGAAAACTACATGAAGTTAACAAATCAAGTCTTTCTTACAATCCATTTTTCGAGTGACTACCTAAGTATTTTAAAGAGGTTAACCTATTAATTGAGATTTTCTTTTCTTTTTTTTTTTAATATATTTTTATTATTATTATTATTATTATTGTCTTTATTTTCTTTATTTTTATTAATATTATTATTATCTTTATTATTATT
>JBBPCV010065499.1:0-14074 GCA_037974505.1 Plocamopherus tilesii
GAGAGAGAGAGAGAGAGAGAGAGAGAGAGAGAGAGAGAGAGAGAGAGAGAGAGAGAGAGAGAGAGAGGGAGAGAGACCAAGACCAAGACTATCATTGTTTGCCAATAAAACGATACAAACTCATACAAAAAGTGGCAATGATATAAACATTCAACAAACTCGTCGTTTTGAATACCGTGGTAGCTAGACCTTCCTGACAGATGACAAGTTGCTCATTTGAAATAATGAGAAGAATGGGAACGGCCAAAGTTTCTGTGATTTAAAATGATCGATTTGCTACGCAAGCAATAAAACATATAAACAAAAATAATTAATAAATGTAACCGCTTTTAAAAAAAAAAGCTACGTATGGTCTGTTTTAAAACACGCAAGTGAAAAGCCTGTACTAAAAAAAAAAAAAAAGGAAGTACAAAAATGTAGTGCTACCGAAAATTACTGACGATTAGTTGGGAAGAACAATAAATTATATCTAATAAATATTTTTTGGAACAAATAATCTAGGCCACAAAAACTACATAGCCTAAAACAAATTATGAAAACGAAGGCGGCATGCTTTGGTCATATCACATGGAAAGGAAATGTTATTTATCTTTTTATTCAGTTGGATGGATGAGAGGAGAGGAAGAGGAAGAGGAAGACAAAGACGCATGTGGCTCGCTCAACATCATAATGGAATGTACAAACATGAAGAACACACGAGTTGTGGTTGACATGACTGTGTAGAGAGAGGTTGTCTGCCAAAATGAAAACTCCAGACGCAACCTGACTAGACTAGACTTTGTTTGGTTTCACTTCTTCTCTCTTTTCCCTCATAAATGCCGACAGACACAATCAACTGTGTATTCTTGTCAACGCGCCAATTTATAACTAGCATTTACATGTACATGTTACTGTAACAACTGACTTTTATAATTTCAATTGTTATCCCATATTGTAGTAAGCCGTTTGCATTGTTGGTGAAATCTACTCACGGTTTGTGTATGCCGAGTGTGTTCGGATTGTGAGCGACGTGTGTGTTGGTATACACAGATTCAAAGTGTCTTGCTAGCGTATGTAAAGGGTGGATGTTTACTCAAACCCACTTGATGATTCTTCTAGAATATGGAAAGAGTGAGTATATTCTAGAGGCAGTGTTTGTTTGTTTTAGATGGTGTGGAAGACTGGTGAAAGAGGGAGAATATTCTCGATGCTGTGTTTACCGATATAAGATGTGGAGAGTGTGAGGGTGGTTAGTGCAGTCAGAGAGCAGTCAGTTTGTCAGTCGTATAGTCAGTCGTTCAGTCTAGTCAAAGCATTGTGATATTACATTATGTTTATACCTTCCATCAATTATCATTAAAGTTTTTATTCAAGTTTAAAAATCAGAGAGTTATAGATTTATTTTCTTTATTGAACCCGCGACTAATGTGACGGTAGGAATTATACAGGAATTACCCACCCATATTGTTAGGGCTAGTTCTTCAAACCTTCAAGTCGTGACAGTATAAGTGGGCTAAAACACTTGGAAGATTTGACTTAACACAAGTGAGCTTTGAATACACTATGCCCATCTACACTAGCCAGCAGCTCTTTAGCCTCTCGACCTCTCCACCACCTGAAGGAAGAACAGTTTGCAGTGTGACGTCACCACCATATTCATATTCGCCATAAATGATAGATCTAAGTGTTTCGTGTGAGTACAAAGTAGAAAGTGGAAAATGGAAATGGAGAGGACATGTATTATGTAAGTGTCGCATGCCAGAATCCACGATGCCCAAGAAAGCCCTGAGGTAGACTCCCTAAGGAAACACAAAAAGACTTAGAGAATATCTGTGGAAAGGAAGATGACAGACTGGGGGTGGAATAAGGGAGAAGTTTACTGGCTTGGCCAAGATAGAAATCATCGGCGTTCCTTTGTCGACCGTATGTCATTGCGTCATAAAGGGGATTAAGTAATGATGGTGAGGATGATGATGATGATGATGATGATGATCATGATGATGGTGAAGGTGATGATGATGAGGATGACGATGATGATGATGGTGATAATAATAAAAAATAACAACAACAGAAGATACATAATTTAGTTCTTGGACTCACGTACTGACTTCTGTAAAACGTTACCCCTCTAAGGATGGATGAGGCTTTAATTTTATTTGTGGGTTTGTTTTACTATGATTGATTCAGTGTTAAAAGCTTGATAAGTTGTAATATCATTATGTACTTTGGAACATTTTTCTTTTTGTTTTGAGTTTTTAGATCAGATTTAGGCTAGTTCTAATCATTATCACCTTTTCCCGCAATTTATTTTTTTATAACTAGATCTAGATATACTTTCCAAAACACACTCAAAATCTAGTCTATATCTTTATAATATCTAAGTAGAGGTCTTTCACCGGATATCTGTACGGCTGCTTTTGTTGAAAGTGCCGAATGTCTAAGATGTCTACTTAATTTTTGCATGATAAAAAAAAGGCTATTCTGGCAGTTCACCACTACCACGTGGACCAAAGAGTGTACCCGCCCATCGCTAATCAAGGAATTAATATGAACATTTCATTGTGTTATAACAGATGTTCATGTGCATCTAGTATCTACATGATACTAGGCCTACAAGTCGACTCCACTCAACAGACTCTAAACGCGAAGCCCATTGTCATACCTAAGACAATGCATAATTTGAACGCGCTGTATTAGTCATGTACTGTTTTCAACACGACCACGAACCCGCCCTATACTGTCAGGTTCTTGTTATCTTTCTCATTTCTCACTCAGAAAATCAGGTTCGACATGAGAGACAACTTAATACGAAACGATGCACCTTTTAGCAAAACCCACGTTGGCTCATTATAATATGAACATACCTCAACCAATCAGGTTGCGATTTCGTTTGATTGACGCGTCGCTTTGATAAGCTGCTGACAGCAACAGGCGGTGTCAGCAATAGTCAGCATTGCATTTTGTAAGCAAACGACAACACATTCACCTGGTTGTAAGAGACAGAGACACCTGGCAGTATCCAACGTGTTCGAATTTAGATCTAGATCTAATCCTTAAATTACATCCAATCTTTTCAAGAATGATATTTTCAGCACTCCATGTAGATCTAAACATTTTGAAGAAAATTAGATCGATTCACACTTGGATCGAAAGGAAAAAGACCAGCAACTTGCAACTTGCACACTCAGCCACCGCCCCAACCGACAACAGATAAATTAATTTTCAACTAGATCTAGATCTAGATCTAGAATTAGATCTAGGTCTAGAATCTAGAGCTAGATATAGATTCTTATATTCTATATAGATCTAGATCTAGATTATTGACTATTCATGGAAAGAAACATGAAATAGCGTTTTAAATTGGACAAAGATGATTATCAAGAGCATTTCAAACGCTCTGTAGATTTCTTTTAGCTAGAATCTAGATCTATAGCCTAGAATCTAATCTAGATCTAATCTTGATCTAGATACTATAGATCAAGATTATAATAGGTTTTAGATCTAGATCTAGCTACAATTATCAGGACATCTAGACTCTAGCTCTAGCTCTAAATTATCTAGATGTAGAATCTAGATCTAGAACTGCTAAGATCTAGATCTAGATCTAGATCTAGATCTAGATATAGAGGGGCTAGATTCTAGATCTAGAAATCTAGAAATGTAGACTCAAGATCTATATCTAGATCTAGATCTAGATTCTAGATCTAGATCTACATGTCGATAAAATGTGTCGCCCAACTTGAAACAATTGATTCCTGTATTTGTAAAATAAAAATAATAAAAATGCATGCCATATCAGCTTTGCTTGAGAAAAACCTGGCATAAAGGTATATGTGAATTGGTGTTTCATTCATTAATAAACGCAAGGGCACAGTCTAATGCAAACATCTTTCTTCAATCGATTCTCTGTTTACAAAACGACGTAGGCGGGGCCCATTGGGTTATTTCTCATAATATCATGCTTGTACGCACCCTCGAGGAGTGAAATTTCACGCTTTAGCAGCTTTCACCACCTCTGATTGGATGAACTTCGCGCATAGGTAATGAGCCAACGTTGGCAGTTATGTCAATGAGGCTGCTAAAATCGAACCAATCAGCGTCAAGGTGGAAGACTACGTTGAGGTCTCGCGCTTCGCGTTGCAACGATTCTACACAGCGTGTTGAAAAACTAGTCCAAGCAAAGTGTGTGGCGTAGGTCAGAGGATACGTCTGGCCCCCCTCCCCAAGCTTCCACCATTCTTTTTCATGGAATATCGACCTAATTTTAATTGATTGTGGTGTTTAATAAGTAATTGTTTTCTTCTTTGGAATAGAGTTTTCATATTGGAGTATATCTCTGTACACAAGGATATATTTTTGATTGTGTATGTGTGTAATCCTTCTCCCTTTATTCAGATCGGCGTTGTCGAATCTTGGCGGGATCCCGATGTGCTCGTTCTCGTGAAGGCGGTTTTTCAAGGCCGATGGGAAGGCGAGGGATTAAAATGGCTTTGTGTTTTTTCTTTCATGGATAATAATACAAATATTGGCTATATCTAATAACCAGGAATCTTCTCATCGAAGGAATTTGTCTGTCCAAGAAGCAAGGTCTGCATTACCGACATGTATCCCAATCGCCATCCGGTGAGTTTGTCATGTTTCAGCGAGCTATTTTAGATCTTGTAGTTTCAACTCGACCAACTTGGGCAGGGTTCGAGAGAGGGCTCTCGTAGTGATGGCTTTCTCATGACGTGTTTGAGTTTGTTTTTATTGTTGTTGTTGTTGTTTTGGTGAAATGTTATTACTTACTTCTGATTACCCATGATGCTTTATGGAACACTTCTGACACATATCCGATTGTCACCCTCAATCACAGTCCAGGCTTGGCGGTTTCGTATCGACCTGTGCTGCCACCTAGTAATACTAGCTGTGATTATGGGTAGTGTAGAATTTCTTGTTTCCTCCATCGTCAGTCTGGTCCAATTTGGAAAGTGATGAGTGAGTGACGCTGCACTTAAATCACATTTTTGTTGGTTGCTTTTGTTTGTTTGTTGTTGTGGGTTTTTTGTTGTTGTATTGTTTTATTTTTGTTTTGTTTTTTGTGTGGTTTTTTAAGGGGGATGTGATTGTTTTCTTGTGTTTTGTTTTGTTTTGTTTTTGTTTGTTTGTTGGTTTTGTTTTTTGTTGTTTTGTTGTTGTTGTTTTTTTTTTGTTTTGTTTTTTTTTTTGTTTTTTGTTGTTGTTTTTTTTTCGTTTTGTTTTGTTTTTTGTTTTTGTTAGTTTTGGGTTTTTTTTGGGGGGGGGGTTTGGGCGGGGAGGGGGTGGGTATGTTTTTCTGTTAAGCGCCACTGACCACCTCTGGGTCGAAGCTTCACCGCTATATAAATCGATTGCATTATTATATTTTTTTCTTGTTGGGGGGGGGGGGGGGTTGACAAAGTAAACGTCTTGAGATGTGTAATGTTTGCCTTGATCCTATATATAGGTGCGATGCGACGTGTATAGAGAACTTTCCTGTATGTGAAAGGTTCTTGAACGCTAAGGAAGAACATTTGGTTTGAATTTTCTGAGTGTTTTGGCTGGCTGGATGGATTAGTGGGTGGATGGATGAATGGATGGATGGAGGGATGGATGGATGGGTGGATTGATGGCTGGATGTAAGGATGGATGGAGGGAGGGATGGATGGATGGATGGAGGGATGGAGGGATGGGTGGATGGATGGATGGATGGATGGATGGATGGATGGATGGATGAATGGATGGATGGATGGATGAATGGATGGATGGATGGACAGACATACAGACAAAGAGACTGAGTCAAAGACAGACAGCCGAAAAACAGACAGCCGAAAAACGGACACTCTGATGCCTGCATACACACACACATACACACACACACACAGATTACTTTGGCTATAAGGATATCAAAAAGGCATTTAAAACAAAACGAGAGCATAATAATATTATACTCTCCCAACTTAGTGAACTTAGTTTGACCTAGACTCATAAGGTTTAGAAGTCAGTGACCTAGGACAGATGTAGTAATACAGTACTATTCTGAAACGCTTCTCTAACATTAAGTTTGACTGCTGAATCAAGGGAAACTTGGATAGTGAAGGTATTCGCACATAATTTTCTTTTACCACAGAAGACAGCCTTATATTTATAATTGATAAATTAACAAAGACTATACTTTTATGCTTTATTATTCTGATTTTTATTTTCATTTTATTATTATTATTATTATTATTATTATTATTATTATTATTATTATTATTATTGTTCTTATTACTATTATTATTGTTGTTGTTATTATAATTACTATTATCATAATCAAAAGGAATAAAAAAAATTAAATACAACTTCCAATATTTTGTTGTTTTAATTAGAGTATGTTATTGGGCAGATTTAGATAATTAGGCTAAAACTATAAAGAGCTTTAACAAAAAATGTGAATTTTCAGAGTAAGAAGTGAGGAAAAGGGTCACCAATAAGCAGAATTCTCTGACCTTTTTTTTTTTAAAGTGCACAACGCAGTTAATAAGATAATGCAGAAATTTAAGTAAACATTATGAAAGTTATAAAACATGAAGTCTGACGGACAAAACATAGACTTCACATCCAATGTATACCTTAAATAATGCAATAAAAAATTTATATATCATTTTTTTTTTTAAGTAACATACTAAATATATACAATGGAAAGGGGTGGGTGGGGGTGGGGGGGATAGAAGGAATGAATGATCCAGAAGAAAGTGAAAAAGAAAAAGCAAAACAAAAGAAATTGTTTCAACATAAATTTTATGGCCAGTTGAAGTAAATTAAAAATAATAAAATTTTACTAAAACTATCTAAATACATGTCTTAAACTCACTTTGAAGAATCAAAAGATGAAGTCTTTTCTTTGCTCATTGATGACGACTGATTTGAATTAGTTTCGTCGTCAGATTCCATATCACTCAGGCCTGAATTTGATGACAAGCTTTCTCGACGGTAGCGCTTAACAACTGGGGCTGTCTCAGGAGTCTTCGAACTGAATAAAATAAAAATGTGACTAGTATAATCTTCTGCTAAGGACATTGATCTTCCAAGCCTTCCCAGGAAGAAGAAAAGAAACATAAGTGGACAGGAAGAATAAGAGGGCAAGAAAAACTTGAAATTATATTACATTTATTGGGTAAATACTTTACATGATCCACTCAAGTAACATTCGTCATTAAAGTTAAATGTACTTTGCATCATTATCTGATAAAATTGTAATTATATCTGCGATAAAGCCCCCTAGGAAACGGTCTCTCAAGAATGACCTGAAAAACTAAGAATTTGCAAATAAATAAAAGACCATCATTAGTGAGATGCATCAACATTAGCGGAATGGACACTCATTGAATATCCAATAAAAGGTGAATTTTATCTCTACAATAAGCATTGTTATATCATCTAAACAGATTGAAAATAAATGTAATAAAAATATATGAAGAAATGTAAGATGTGAATTTAATATTAAATATGATCAAAATATTTTGTGTGGGAGTCTATAGGCTTTGTGTCAATTAGGAACCCTTTGGCGAAGACACTGTGCACATAAGCACTTAAAATGATTGATGATCAAGTGACTAAAACTAACAACAGAATGAAAACATATTAATAACTTCAACTGAGATATACATCAAACTCTGGAATCCCATGTTCTTTGATTCATTTCATTATAAGACTTGTCTTGTCACATTTTCAATTTTATTTCCATGTTGGTTAAGTATTCCAGTTAAATTGCATATGTGTATTAGATTGTCCAGGCTGCTCAAATGAAGTAAATACATGTGCATGTATATTAGGCTTATTGCTTTTTAAAAGTTTAAAGCTTTGTCAAAACTTCATTGATCAGATTCATTGATGATAATTCAATAAAGAATAATAAAAATTTTTTTAAAAAGCAGCAAAAGAAGTGATTTTACAAAATAAATACTTACTGAGATCTTTTCTGAGGAGAGTGAGCTGGAGACTTTGAATATGATTTTGACTTGGATCGACTACGTGACCTTGAGGAGCTTGAACGACGCCTGCTATTAGATCGATGATTCCTTCTGGAACCATCTCGACCAGAGCTCCTCCTATATCCTGGTGAATATCTTCTTTGTCTTGAGCCTGATCTTGAATGTGACCGAGAAGATCTAGATCGACTAGAAGAGGACCTGCTGCTGCTCTTATGTCTTCTCCTTGATCTTGATCGTGAACGTGAGCGTGACCTTGATCTCCTGGACCTCCTGATTTCCTTCTTCGTTTGGCTTGAGCCCCTTTTTGCCAGCCTGGGTGAAGCAAAAGAGAATTAAAATGGGGCCAGAAGTTAAAGAAAGATTCAAGTCGGACAATACTTCTGTGGCTTTAAGCAGAAGACAAGTTTGGAGATGCACTGCAATATTCCCCTGCAAACTTCTGGCAGTATAATCTGCTGCATCAACACTGTCCCACAAAAGATGACTTTTTTTTTTCCTGTGAAATTTATTCAATCCCAACATGTCTCTCTCTCTCTTAATAAGTAAAAAAATGATGCAACCTTTTCCACTATTAGACTAAAGTAGAAATAACTTAACACTGCCTATAAATGCCTAAAAGAAAACACAAAACCACCACACAAACAGCACAAATAGTTTGCAACCTTTCAGGTCAATCAATACATCAAAGAAAATTAAGGGCAGTTGTTTGTCCCTTGTTAAATTGACAAAGAGCGCTTCCCTTCCTGGCTGACAAAGAGCACTTTCCTTCCTCGCTGGGGAGAGGACTACTATTCTTTGATTGAGATACATACCTTGTCATACTTATCCATGATGGAACTTTTGATAAAATCCTTTTCAGAAATTGTGTAATTTATGTTTATTAAAGGCCACATCCTTGGTCTTAAGTAATGTTCATGATGTTGAAATCAACATCAGTTAAGTTTCTTTAACTGTCTTAGAATAAAAGTCTAAATTCAGGTGGAAAAAAAAAAAAAAAAGAAAACAACAACAACAAAAGTTTAAAAAATATATACATATATATATATTTAAAATCTCAGAGCCTCCATGGCATAGAAATATGATCTCTCACATCACGCTGGAATTTGGAAGAAAGTTCCTGACTGAGCTTAGCCCCCAAGACCTGAGCTAACCAAAGAAGATAAGAGCAAAAGCAACACCGACCATGGAGTCTCACACTTAGAGGAATCGGAGTTTTTCAGTTTTGTCGTCTGTTGAACTGATGCAGGCAGAGCTGGCCCCTGAACAACCCCTTCTTCATCACTCTCATTGCCAAAACTTGTAATGAACTTCACTTTTGCAGCCTCTGATGACCTTGACCTGGATCGAGATCTCGATCGTGACCTTGATGAGGAACCTGGTCTGATGATCAGAAACGTTTCAAATGATAGAATTTAGAATCTCATATAACTTCCTTGTAAACTCAGGTTGTAAAAAAAAAAAAGATTGAATCCCAACCTACTAGTGATAAGGATTAATTCTTTTTAATATCATTTTGAAAATTCAATGAAAATTTGTACTCTCTACAAAATGTTAAATATTACTCATTCCACCTAAGATACTGACAAAACAAAAAAAAACAAAACAACAACAAAAACAAAAAAAGAAAAAAGAAAAAAGAAAGAAAGAAAGAAAGAGAAGAGCGCAAACATAAAACAAAACAAAACCAGAGGCATAATATATTATCCAAATATTTTATGTAAGAAAAATTATTGTCAAAATCTGAAAGATCTCCTAATATGATTTCATAGTATTCGTGTTATTTTCTTACATATTTTAGCACTGTAATATACAGTAGTTTGATCAGGCATCACGATTTTAACAGGGCATTAATCAGGATATTTTTTCTTCAATTAAACAAAACGACAAATTGAAATTTTAATTTGAGAGTCATCAATGAATGTCTTAAAGAAAGAGAGAGGATGATATTCTGAAAGCATATACAAACAAAGAAAAGCCACTTTCATTTGATTTTCATTTATGTCCAGTCACACCTGGAAATTTGGTTAAGAAAAGCCTTAAAAAGAATAAAAATAAAACAGGATAAAAATCAACTTAATTCTTTAAGCAGCTTAAGGGGAAAAAAGAATTATGTTACATAATATATTTTGAAAATTTTGTAAATGTTATACAAAAATATAAGCACACTAATATGCGCCAAGAGTGCTTACAAGTAAAAGGCAATTGACAATTGAGAATGGATTATGGTGACAAGGTAAAGGAGACTATCAGATATATAAGATGGCCTCATTACATTCATCAATTACACTTGAAAGAATATTTCCGATTGCATTTCAATCTACAATACATTTCTAAGAGATCAAAACTCACCTTTTATATGGTTCATACTTTGGACTCTCCCTTGCAGCATAACTGAAATTTAAAAATTCAATGTAGTTGAGATTATCAAAAATGTTGACTATATGTATCTCTGCATTCTCATTTCCAGTAGAAATAAAAAACATTTAATCATTCAATATATAACATTATCTAGCAAAGGCCAAGAGGGATCATGAATTCAACCAAACAAACAAACTTTCATTCAATGTCTTTTTTTCCTTTTTTTAAAAGCTTCAAGGCATAGTATTGGAATGGGTTGCATTTTTAAAACAGCAAAATTTCCATACTGTTCTTTAAGTTGCTAAACTAGTTCACAGTAAAGCCACATCAAAATAATTAAAATAGGCAATGCAAACAATTACCCAGTCTTTTCCGTGAGATTAACTTCAGTCTAATTTCATCTGAAATTTCTAAAAATGTTGCATTGTGATCTCTCCTGAACAAGGTACAAAGATCATCAAGATTTAAATTTCCTACCTTGGACGATTAAAACGATGAGGGTTATGTTTCTTTTCATTAATTGCCCTCCGTTCTCTTCTTGACTTGCGGCCCTTAAAATTGAGAATCATACAAAAGGTATTAGTAATTTAGTAGCCAAACAAAGAATCATACATAAGGTATTAGAAATCTAGCAGCACAAACACAAATTAAATTTGAATTATTTCGTCTTTCCATGTCTCACATTTTCAATGAAAAATAGTGTGGCACTCACATGTTCATTCAATGTTATATTGT
Organism: Plocamopherus tilesii; assembly: GCA_037974505.1. Taxonomy (NCBI): domain Eukaryota; kingdom Metazoa; phylum Mollusca; class Gastropoda; order Nudibranchia; family Polyceridae; genus Plocamopherus; species Plocamopherus tilesii. Next base: position 11,046 of record JBBPCV010065499.1, read on the forward strand.
ATCAAATTTAGGAACTTTTGTGATGTTTTGCTTGTGCAAGTTATGAGTGATACATTCAAGTTTATTCAAAATAGCTTGGTGAATGATGTAAACAGAGCTATGAAAAAGAGCATCATTAAGTAATATGGTTAACAAACTTACAGAAAACTGTGCTTTGGCCTCCTCAAGTTGTCTTGCTTCTTTCAGGGCCTCTAACTCCTCCTTATCTTTACGTAATAATCTACATCACAAAGAAAAAATAAGAGAGTAGAAAGTCATGCCAGAATAAAAAAAAAAAAACCCACAAAAAAACCCACTTTGAAACCTTTAAAAATTCTCTCACTTTGAGTTTTGGACTGGGGTGGAGGAGGAAAGTTGCTATTTGTGTCGATGGTTATGGATGTTTTTCACTTTTCTTGTTGCCTGCTCTTTTTTTTTTTTCTGGGCTTTGTTTTAATAATGATTCCTTGGACCTAGACACTACAAATATGAATTTGCTAAATACTAGCAGAAACTTTTTTTTTTTAAAGAAAAGTTACGTACGAGACAGTGATATTCTATCTTTCAATATTTCTGGCAGTATGAGTTAAAATATCATTACCTGACAAAATCATCATCTTTCATGCCATACTGAGAAGCACAAAGGTTTATTTCTTTAGCTTGTTGTGCAGTAAGTGTATCCACATCAATTGTGACATCTGTTTTGACAGGAATAATACTTGAATGATTACATATGGGCACAACAAGTATGTTTATAAAAAAAAAAACAGACATGGTTTTGAAAAAATCGTCCTCATCCTCAGCATCATCATCATAAGGCTTGTGCTTTGCAGCACTTTGCTGACTTTTCGTCTCCAGTTGTCTCTGTGTTTGATACATGTTATGGGTGTTCTTGAATAGCTGGTTTCCAGCCTTCAGTTTGTGATATATGGCATTCTTTGTCATACTTTGGTCCACTTACCCTCTATTATACCACTGACTATCAACATTTCAAGACTGTCCAGATATGACCAAAAAATATTATTTGTCCCTGCCATATTTTCGTCGTCTCTAATCTTCTCAGACTCCCTATATCAACAGTCCATGTAAACAATACATTGACTGTTTCCCTGTTTTTGACAAAGCCGAAGCAGTTATTGCTAATTTCTGATGAAATTTTTTCTCTCATTCTTTTCATAATTATTCTACACAACAGTTTGGTAATTTGGTTCATGATGCTGATCATTCAGTGTGAATGAAAACAGATTTCCATAATTCAATCACCTGGCAATTAAGCCATAATCAAAAATAATATTGAAAACATGTTATGAAACATATGCAATAATAATCATCTTGGGTGTGTTTTTCCTCTTTACCCTAGTCTATTTTTTTTTCACGTCTATCATTTATCTTTCCCAATCCAAATGGTATCATAATAGTATCATTCATTTGTTCCCCACTTTCACAATGAAATCACCAACGACTATTATCATTTATTCAGATTTGCATTGTTTTTTTGCTTTATTTAGAGATCTAGATCTTCATAAAATGAGTTAATCTCTTTCTTCATCACTATCTGTTGTTAGGGTGTACACTTGGATGATGTTTAAATTCAATGGTTGGCCTTAAAATTTTACATGTAACACCCTATCTGTTATTGCTAAGTATCCCAAAATAGATTTTTTACTTGTGATTTTCTGCCTGAATAAATAAATTCATGGCTCAATAATTTTGTTATACTTGTGCCTGTACATCATGTTCCTTAAACACTCATAATCTGAATATTCAACAAATTTGCTTCTTGATTTGAATTTTCATATTTCCCTGTTGGGGCTGAACTCCTCACATTCTATGTAGCCATTGTTTTGGATTGTTTTGGGGTTTTTTTATATAACATGTCCACTACAAAATTCACTCTCAGAAAATTACTACTTTCATGTTTAAAGTCAAATACTTGAAAGACATTTAAGAACCATTATGTACCATACATGGACAATATAGCATGAAATAAAGAACTGAATAAAGATTCATAATTCACATTACATAATATGATTTTGTTACTGAATACATACAATGCCATTTAAAACAATCAAGTTCAAATTTCACAAAGCTATGAAACAAATCGAGTTACGATTTCAATTTCACGACAGATATGTAAAAATATATATGCCTACCTAAATCTGCAGTTTCCAAATCATCTTCACTTTCCTCTTCACTTTCCTCCCCTTCCTCTTTCTTCTCAACAGGTGTGCTATCTTCATAAACAAATCCAATAGCTGCTTTTTTGTCAGCATTCCTAAAATGAAAGAAAAGGACATTCCTTTTTTACTGAAATATTTATTAAAATAATCATTCAGTTGTGATAATCCAATAGAGGAATCACTACAACCATAAATGTATTAATCAACACATTCATGTGAACACGACTACTGTAAAGAATTGACTGACTCCTAAAAAACACATAATCCATTCAATCCAGAAACATCAACCATGAAAAATGTGGATTTAGTATACTGAAAATAAGATCTGCATTTCCTTGCACATCTCATTATAAAGCCTTGAGTTATAATGTATATGTTTGAAGTTTGTACATATTTTTGATAATAAAAACATGCATTTACTTCTTTTTCTCCTCTTCGTTTGACCTAGTGATGGTTCCGAAGTGTTCATCCAGATATATCTGATGAAGGCACTGTTCCTCTGATACTGAAAGTAGTATATATTACAAAATGAAACAGAAAACCTCAACAAAAATGTATTTCTTTAATAAATGAACCAATTATAATATTAATTTGACAATAAAAAACATTCAATATTAAAAGTCTTACCAACTCATCCACTCTTCCTTTTATTTTCTTTAAACCTCATAGCCATAGTAAATTCAATGATTACAATATATTTAAGGTAAAACATGGATGATCACAGAGCAAGCTTTCTACTGTGCCAGATGGGCCTGAAGTGACAGAATATGATGATCTGCTCTTGCACTTTTAAATAAATGAAGCAATCCTAAATCTCTATTAAAAAAAAAAAAAGGTGAGGGGGGGGGGGGGGGGGGAAAGGGGGGGGGG
>JBBPCV010066609.1:0-19470 GCA_037974505.1 Plocamopherus tilesii
TTGTTTGTTTTTTTGTTTTTTTGGGGGAGAGGAGGTTCGAGGATGTCCTTTTGTTCATTTAGATATTTGCATGTGAAATAAGGGAGAATGAATAGTTCCAGCTCATCTCATAACTAAGGCCAATGAAGGGAATTGGACTCTTTTATAGTTTTACTCATTCATGATTCTGTCAGGGTGTATATGTATAAATTATACAATTCTTTTTTTTTTCTTGCTAAAAGCTTATGAGGATATATCTGAGGTTGCAGAGCAGATATCTGTGAAGATGTCTTCTGTCCACCGTTTTCCAATGGACTGGCGCCTAAGGTATGAGAACCATTGCTTTACTTTAATTCTTCAATCTGTTTGTTTGTTGCTTTTTTTTTTTTTACTACAAAAATATTGGTGTAAAAAGGTCCAACCAAGTATCTGAGTTTTCATATTTTGAACCACTCTTTATTTATTTATTATTTTATATTTAAATCACTAATTTGGCATGAAATTACATTATTCTACTGTAAACTCATATCTGCTATTTGATGATTTTTTTCCTTAGATCAACTGTTTTAAGTGCTTTCTGCATATGGAAGAATTAGGTTTTGTAAGTTAACATTTTGTAAGGTCGTTGACACAGACAAAAACTCTTTTGCTATATTTAGCATATAGATGGAAAAATCTATGTTTACTTTGAACCATAATATTACCATCCCAAAATTTTATTGTTTAAGTGTTTGCTGTTAGTAATGAAGTGTTTTTGTCTTTTAAGACTCTTTATATATTTGTGTCACATTTAAAATTGAAAGCCTATATACCAGCTCTTCTTTTTAAATGTGGTAGATACTTGTTTTATGATGTTAATGCAATGTCTTTGAAAAATTATTTATCTTGGAATCACTGTCTTCTCCGCCTAACATCCACACCTTGGGAAATTGAAGCATACGAAAATTCTATCAATGACTTTTTTTTTCTTTTTTTTTTTTTTGTCTCACAGTTATGACAAATATCAACTGGTCTGCAGCTTGTACCATGGCAGAAAGCGTTTAGGAAATGTCACTTCTTCCTTTCAGCCAGCCACCTCTAATTATTATCGTGGCATTGCGTGGAATCAAGAGTAAAATTTTGTTTTTATCTATTTTAGCCACACTGGTTGTTGTATATTTATGGAAAAATTCAAGGCATTATTTGTGGGGGAAGATTTGTGTTTTTACATTTAATTTTTTAACCTGTTGATTTTGTTTATAATGAATGTAAGAGGGAAAACAGACCTTTTTTTTCAATGCCTTTTAGTTTTGTTTTCATTCATGTTTAATGACATGTCTTATTTCATTTCACTCGGAGAGTAAGTTGCATGCCATTTTCAAAGAAACTGAACTGGATGCTTTTAATAATTTTTTTTTGAGACAATCTAGCCACGTTGCATGTTTGAAAGTGGGCCACATTTTAGTATTGATTTTGTTACATGTTTTATATGTAAATTACTGGCACAGCAATAAAACATTGTTATCATTTTACTTTTGAAATTCAATGTAGCTTATAGCAATTTTTACATTTGCATTGTCTAATAGTAATGGATAAAAATGTTGTAACTTTCATAGAGAACATTGATTTTGTATGGGATGTGTTGTAATAGGGGACTTATGTGTAAAGTCTTAACTGAGCATGGCCAGACAATAATGGAGACAGTATGTGTATTTTTACCCTCATTAAATTTCTTATTTTCCACTTGCAGTCTTTAGAGACATTTGATTCACTACGTCAATCTTGCCTTTGTATTTTGCATCATTTTTCCATATAGACTTCACTTTAAGAATGTCTCACTGGCTAAATTACCACTTGAGACCCGTCTGTGCTTTTTGTTGTGCGGACTAAAGATTGTTCAAGGAGATGAGAAAGCGAAATCTTTGCCAGAAACGGTCTCTGTGTGCGTTGGTGCCATTCAGCTTTTTAATGAGACAGGGTAAGGAGGAAAGCCTGGGGGGTTAGTATCTATGTTTTATTGATAGGATACAATTGACTCATTCTGTTTTATTAATGATATTTATGTTTTATGATGTTGATGCAATGTCTTTGAAAAATTATTTATATTGGAATCACTGTGTTATCCACCTAACATCCACACCTTGGGAAATTGAAAAGGTGTATGCGAGGTGGGTGGGATGTTAGGAGGAGGACTGTCTGCAAATGATCAGTGACTGCAGTCGCAGACCATATCTGACAATCATTCATGAATGTTGACTTACACATGGTCCATGTTGACTTACACACAGTCCATGTTGACTTACACACAGTCCATGTTGACTTACACACAGTCCACAGCACTAGATTCAGGCCAGGCTGTTTTTTCTGTGCTCCAATTTTATGGTGTGATTAGGAGAAGTGTATTAGTCAAAACATTTTCACTCCAATTTTATGGTGTGATTAGGAGAAGTGTATTAGTCAAAACATTTTCACTCCAATTTTATGGTGTGATTAGAAGTGTATTAGTCAAAACATTTTCACTCCAATTTTATGGTGTGATTAGGAGAAGTGTATTAGTGAAAATGTTTTCCCTTCGTAAGTTGGGATGTCACGGTGCCAAAAGTCTCACATAAGGGAAGAAACTGTTGAGTGCAATCCTGTTTATTCTGGTCAGATGGCTTTTTATATCACACCCTGATAATTTATGTTTGAAAGGAGTCTCAAGCTTTTGGCACATTTTTTAAAATTCATAAATGAGGTCAGAGGTCACTGCATTTGTAAAGTTAATTCAGCATGTGTGTCTACAATAGAGGATGTTAGGCGGAGGCAGACTTAAATGTTAATTTGTTATTTATTTTAATAATTGTTCTGAAATTGTAAAATTGTTGTTTTCAATGTTGAAAATGACACAAAGCTCCAGTCAGATAAATACTAGAAACTCTCAAACCTCCAGACAGTTTGTTGATCTATTTTGAAGCATCCTTTGTGAAATCCTGCAGACTTTGTCGACAGATAATTTTTTTTTTTTGGTGTCAGTGTGTGGGTGTGCATGTATATGTAGTAACATTTATATGTGTGGGTTTTTAGGTGTATGTGTGATCATGAAAAGACAGAAGAATATATGAATGTATAACCAATGATAAGCATGTTGCAATGTAGTCTTTTTAATTCATTTTCGGAATTGTCAAAGTATGTAAGGTTATTTTGTCCACATTTATAATAGTAACCTCATATTATTGTTGAATTTAACGTTCCTAGAAAGATAACATCGTTCCATACTTCATTTTCATGTTGAAGTTTGCTTTGCTTTCCTGTTTGACAGCTTCCTTCTTCAAGGGGGACAACTAGTGCCACTTGCTTTGGAAGAGAGCATTGATCTTTCAACTACATTTTGCAAAGCACTGCGTCCTGATTCCATTTTGTTGCATGTAAGTTTATTATTTTACACTTTACGGCACAATTTAAGAGCATCGTTATTTAGTCAAGTAATTCACCTGTACTATTTTTAACTTTTTGCATTTGAATTGTTTTGAACAACTCAGTATATGACAAAATGAAGGAGGATTTTAAAATTTGTTGTATCATTCCTTAGAGCTATTTTGAATAACTTCAATACGTGACATAATGAATGAGGATTTAAAAATTTGTTTGTATTATTCCCTATTCAAGTGAAAAGATTGTTATTTCCGTTCAAAAGAATAAGAAAACATAGTTTTCAAATGTCTTTTGGAATGCTGAATTCATTTTTTTTTCTTGAAAAACAATTGTTTTAGGGACATATACATGTATTTTATTTGATGTCACGGATTTAAGAGAACAGTTACCTAAAAAGTCAATGTTGTGAATTTTGAAAAAAAAAAATGTTTACCATTTTATTAATCAATTTCTTTTTTTTTTTAATTTACAGGTGAACCTGAAGGATTTGGGGAAGAATGTGATTTACCCTGAACCGTTGATCCGTCAAATGTATGAGACATTCTTTAAATTTCTTCTCATTAACTTTAATAGAAATGTTTTAATAACTTTTATCAGTTTAATGTGTTATCAGGGTGTAGCTGTAGACACCTAGCTTACAGACACCATGTTCCACAGTTCTAAACCTGGCAGCCATCGGCAACAATGAGTTTGTTGGGAAATACTGTGTATACAAATACGTGCAAGTGTTTTCTAAACCCATTCAGGTGTAAACTGAGTACTCAGCTAGAGGCAGTGGAAGATCGTGTAAATGTGCTTAAGTGATGAACAGATAAAATGGCTGCTACAGTGTATGTTCCTTGGAAGTTTGGACAGTGGAAAGGCCTGACTAGGCATCTTTGGCAAGCATGAATTAGTGTATGCATGTAAGCTGTGTAAGGGCTTTTTTTTTTTTATCTTTTCGGGGGTTTTTATCCGCCTAAAATTTGTAACCTAATGGCGATCACAATTTACACACACTGCCAGCTCTTTTCAGCTGTTGATTTTGTTTTTTGGTAGGTTTGAAAGGTCGTACAAGCAATTTCTTCCATCCCATAATAAAAAGGGGCTGCTGTCTCACATAATTGTCTTTAAATATCTGTTTTGTAATTTACTTTTCAAGACGTATATAATTGTCTTTAAATATTTGTTTTGTAATTTACTTTTCAAATGGATTTTTTTTTGCTCCACAGTGAGGTGAAAGCTTTGGATAGTCTCAACCCCAAAACACAAAGTCAGATCAACAGTATCATGGAGAAAAACTCATCATCTTTGTAAGATTTTCACTCTTCAGTATTCTTTGTTTATTTTTATTGTATGTTTTTATTTCACTCCAAAAGGTTGATAACACTACAATTTACTCACTTCTCATAAAAGAGGCTATTTTTTCCTACTTTGCTAACCTATTTTTTTCTTCACTTCTAAGCTCCCAAAGGGATTACCAATGTCTGTGGGACCATCGCCAATACCTGACTGATAAGCCAACTTTGTACCCTAGTATCGTCCGAGCTGCCATTTCATGGGACTGGGCAAGCGTACCAGAAATTTACGGCCTTTTGAAATGCTGGCATTCCATGCATCCATATCAGGCCTTAGAGCTGCTTACACCAGAGTAAGTCATCAGTGTGGACCTGAAATATATCAAGAATGAGACCATCTATTTAAGTGCCATTAAAAGAGGAAAATGAGAGGAAAATAGATTAGTTGAACAATTGGGAAGGACAATGGAGGTGAAAGGAGGGAATTGCTTGATTGCTTTATCTTCATCTTTTCTTTTTTCTTTTTTTTTTTGGAAAAGGGGGAGGAGGGGGGGGGAGGGGGCAGCAGAGGACAGGTTGTTTATTTTTATTTTTTATTTTATAAATTTCTTTTTTTACTGGAGTAAGTCAAAGAAAATTTTGACATTCATGGTTTCCCAGTTTCCCAGATGTCCAGGTCAGACAGTTTGCAACGGAGACACTAGGTCAACTGTCGGCTGACACGCTCTTGGGCTTCCTGCCACAGATGATTCAGGCGTTGAAATTTGAAAGCTTCCACAACTCTCCATTAGCCAAGTTATTACTGGAACAATCGTGTAAAAGCCCTCGCTTTGCCCACCAATTCTTTTGGCTGCTGCGGGGTGAGTAGAAATTTAATATTAGAGTTGTTATAACCACCACCATCAACATCATCATCATCATCATCACCATCATCATCCCCCTCATCATTGCCAATAAACAGAATAAGCGGCCATTTCCTTCTATTTGCACTCAATCCCCTTTTGCTGGGATCAACTGTCACCCCTATGGCTGAGTCACTGACTATCAAAAATGCTAAAGTGAGAATGGTAGCTCTTTTGTTTTGTCTTTCCCACCTTTCCATGTCAAAATGCTTTGTGCGTCTCAGGGCACCAAGCTTTGAACAGTGATCCAAGTACCCTTTCAGCATTATTGTAAGGAATGAAATGTTTGTACCAGTCAAAAGAATAAATAGAAGAAGTAGCAATAAATACTTTATTAACTGATGGATTCATCTAGTTGTTGCAAATTAGTGTAATATTGCTACTTGCAAAATTCACAAATGTGTTGTTTTTAATATGTTATGGCATCACAATTCAATCTTTCAAACATTCATTTTTTTAGATTTATGTTAATTTTTTCTTTCTTTAAAGGCGTTGCTTCACAAGAAATCTCTTACCAACGTCGTTACAAGATGCTATTTGTCGCCCTGGCCAATGTGTCTGGGGAAGCTCTTTTATGTGAGCTGAAGAAACAGGAAGAGCTGGTGCGGCTGATGACTACAGTGACAGAGCGAGTCAAGACGGCCAAAGATAAAGATGTGCGTTTTCTTTGTCAATGACTCTCGACTTTCCACATTTTTGCTGATGTTTATTGGTTGGGCTTCTTTCGTGTCCATTTAAGAATTTTCATTTCCAGTTTTTCTGCTGGTGTCTTGCATAGGATTTATATGGCATGTAATTTAAGTTTAATAAACAAATACTTTACTCTTTACTCTTTTTTTTTTTAAACTTCACATTGCATCAAACATCATTTACAAGAATTTCAAATACAGTCTAGAATTTTATTATTAAATGGTGATTTATGTAGCACCATCGTTAAGAAGTTGGCAGACTCTTAAGGTCCCTGGTTCAAATTCTACTAAATCAGGTGTAGCATTGAGTTCTCTGGAAAAACTCTGTACACATTTTCTTCCCATTTTTTAGTGTAAAATGAGTGTTTGGATGTAGGCCATCAGTTGTGTCGGTATGCTGGAGTGATGTATGTGTAGTAAGGCTACAGCTGTTGGTGTTCCTTGGGAGGCGGTACCTTGTCGTGGGTTTAAAACACCTAACATGGAACATTTGTGAAGCTCTTTGAAAATGATCTCATACAGCATATATAGCTTTTCCTGTTGTTTATTTCTAAAGAAAAAAACATGTATTTCTTTGGTCGTTGTTTTGTTTGTACAGGAAACAATGAAAGAGGAATTACAAGCTGTTATGGAGATGGTGAGCAATAGTGGAAACATGTTTCTTCCTCACAATCTCAGCATGGAAGTTACCGGCCTTGATTTCAAGGTAAGGATCCAAGCCAAGTTACCAGTAATAAAAGTGTGCTAAACTTATCATGTATGAATTTTCAGCGTAAAAGTATCTGAAAGCTATCATAAGATGTTCTTAGAAGGGTATTTGAACTTCATTTAATATTACGATTGTCAATTTAACATTGGTTTATCTTTTCCTAAGACACTAAACAAAAGCAAGGAAAAACTGGATGAATATTGAAACTGATTAGAGAAGCAAATTACAGGAAATTAAAAAAAGATTTTAGAAAGCCTAGTGAAATTTCTCTATATTTCCTCATTACTGACTTGTGTACCAAATGTGATTGATGTGTTCAATTTCTTTTTACATTCAGAGCTGTTCATATTTTTCCTCCAACGCTGTCCCCATGAAACTCGTCTTCTTAAACTCCAACCCCGGAGCGGATTCACACTACTTGATTTACAAGGTGAGAGATACAGCTGTCTAATCACACTATTTGATTTACTAGGTGAGAGAGATAGCTGTCTATGCACACTATTGATTTACAAGGTGAGATAGACGGCTGTCTATTCACACCATTTGCTTTACAAGGAGAGAGAGACAGCTGTCTATTCACACTATTTGATTTACAAGGTGAGAGTGACAGCTGTCTATTAACACTATTTGCTTTACAAGGTGAGAGAGACAGTTGTCAATTCACACTATTTGCTTTACAAAGTGAGAGAGACAGTTGTCTATTCACACTATTTGATTTACAAGGAGAGAGAGACTGCCGTCTATTCACACTATTTGCTTTACAAGGTGAGAGAGACAGCTGTCTATTCACACTATTTGAGTTACAAGGTGAGAGAGACAGCTGTCTATTCACACTATTTGAGTTACAAAGTGATAGAGACAGCTGTCTATTCACACTATTTGATTTGCAAGATGAGAGACACAGCTGTCTATTCACACTATTTGATTTGCAAGGTGAGAGAGACAGCTGTCTATTCACACTATTTGATTTACAAAGTGAGAGAGACAGCTGTCTATTCACACTTTTTGATTGACAAGGTGATAGAGACAGCTGTCTATTCACACTATTTGATTTGACAAGGTGACAGAGACAGCTGTCTATTCACACTATTTGATTTACTAGGTGACAGAGACAGCTGTCTATTCACACTATTTGATTTACTAGGTGAGAGTGACAGCTGTCTATTCACACTATTTGATTTACTAGGTGACAGAGACAGCTGTCTATTCACACTATTTGATTTAACAAGGTGAGAGAAACAGTATACTGAATACAATGATGTGTAGCATTCTGCAATGATGTTGTTCTTATGATTTTTTCAAACTCTTCATTGCTGTACTGGAATCTATAATTTTCTTCCTCTGTATTCTTTTATTCTTTCCGTACCCATCTACGCACACCGTATTTATCAGCATAGATTGCAACACACTTCCAGCTTCGTGAACTGATGTACGTTTGGTAGGGCAAAGGAAGCTTGTGTACCATACATCTATAATATGGATCTCACACATGCTTCAAGAATCTTTTTTTTTTTTAAGGTTGCTGTTATTATTATTATTATTATTATTATTACTATTATAATTATTATTATTACTATTCTTATTATTATAACAAGAAAATTAACCCCTTTGTTCTTTGGAGATTGGAGATGACCTTCGTCAGGACATGCTAACCATGCAGATCATCGACATCATGGACTCACTGTGGCTTAAAGGTGGCCTTGACCTCAAGATGATCAAGTTCACATGCCTGACTACAGGGCCAGAGAAAGGTAAGTGACAACTGGTTTGATCCAACTTTAGGACGTACACAGCTGCCAAAAAGACAGTAGATGGACTAAGTCATAAATTTACATGTCACATTCTACAAGTTGCTAAAGAGGAAGAGGAAGACTGTGCAGGAAATGGTTGTGAGGCCTCACAGCTTGACTGGGATCATCAATGTCCACAAGTAGAAGAATGATGTTTGACGAAGATAACGTATAAAGCTGCCAGAATAGAAGAAGAAAAAAAATTTTGCAGCTAGATGTTCAATATTTCGCCCAAGGGTTAATGTTAACAGCACTTGAAACTTTGTTTTGTTTTATTTTTGCTCCCCAACAACAATTACTTAAATGTAAATGACTGTAAGTATTTAGTAGGGATTGTGCAGAATGCTTGAAATCAGGGGACTTTCATATTTATTCATATCTGCTTTCACTCATTAATGGCTAATGTTCTCTGCTTAAATAGTATCAAGTTCATATTACATGTATGCAATTATTTTATAAGGAATTCCATGATTACTTATTGATCGTGAAAATGCTGCCACTACTTCACACTGGTATTTTAAACAACTTTTTCTTTCAGAATTGGAGAGAGTTACCTGTCCTTTGGTGGGTGTTGCATGCATTTTAGTGAATGTGGTCTGTTGGTCTCAGTGAGCAGATGTGGAATTTCTTTCAAAGTTTCTTTTGTTTTTGGGGGTTTTTTTTGTTGTTGTTTTTTGTTGTTGTTGTCTCTGAATGAATGAGAGTACTTAAACATGTAAAAGTTCTCATGGAATTTTCAACTTATTTTCCTAGGTGGAGGGGTTTTACTTTGTCTCTCTTGTTTTATCTTCTTTTAACATGTTCAAAATCATTAAATGGTTGCATGTTCAGGAGACATTGAATGGCCACAGTGGTAATGAGGTCAAGAGTCCAAGCATTTGGTATCCATTAAGAATATAGTCTCACAGATCCTTCATCTCCAACGAGTACTGTTTATGGCATCCTTACACCCTCTCATACCAGTTGCCAACATAACTTTCATAATTCTTCCAAACACCTTCTTTTCGTCTTCACCTTTTCCTCCCACCTGGTAGTGACTTCGGCATTCACTTACCAATGTATTCTTCATCTCTCCTCTGAACATGGCCAAACCATTTCAATCTAGATTCTGTTACCTTGTCTCCAAATATGGCTGTGTGTGCATTCTCTCCAACATGCTCGTTTCTGATCTTGTCTCATCTCATTACACCCATTGATAGATGAAGCATCCTCATTTCAGCCACATCCAGCTCTAATTCCTGCCGTTTTGTAAGTGCAACAGTTTCAAGGCCATACGTCATTGCAGGGTGGACAACAGTCATACGCCTTTCCTTTCAATTTTCTGGGTATCCTTTTATCACACATAACACCTGATATTCTTCTCCATCCACACTTGTTGTACTCTCTTCATTACTTTACTTCTACAACCACCACTACTCTGGATTGTTGATCAAACTTAAACTCACCTACTCTCTTCACCTCCTCGCCTTGTAACAGAACTGTGCCTCTATTCTTCTCTTCATTTAGGTCCATGTACCCTGTCTAACTCCTACTGATCTTCATTCCTCTCTTTTCGAGTGCATTTTGCCACTTCTCCGGATTCATCTCGATCTCTTCATTGGATTCACTGCATAGCACAATGTCGTCAGCAAACATCATTGACCATGGAGCTTCTTGTCTGATTTCATCTCTTAACCTCATCACCATCCAAATAGGGAAGGACTATGAAAATATCCTTGATGTAACCCAACCTTCACGTCAAATCCATCTCTCAATCCTACTGTGCATCTGATTGCTGTTGTACTGTCTTTTTATACATATCCTGCTCTTTTCTTTCTTAGATCTCTGCCACACCAGACTTTCTCATACAGTACCATAATTCTTCTCTCGGTGGAGTCTAATCTTTATGTCTGATACTAGTACTTAGGAAATAAAGCAAGTGCAGTAAGTTGAAAAAGAAGAAGAACTACATCATGCTTTGATTAGTTTTGTGCCGCTTTAGATGGAGAGAGAGAGAGAGTAATGGCTTTTTTCATAATGGGATCATGACTGCTAATGTAGAGGTAAAAGGTAAAACACTTTGTTTCACAGGTTTCATGAAATATTAGCATTGCGAATACCTGGTGCCTTTAACCTGAATGCTTTAAGTACATGATTTCATGAAATATTAGCATTGCGAATACCTGGTGCCTTTAACCTGAATGTTTAAAGTACATGTATAACAAGGCAGAAGGGTATTTAGACCGCATGGAAATGGGTGAATGAAATTGCATCATTCTCATCAACAAGTTTCATTGAAATGAAATATTACAGCTAATCATTTTATTTTTGTACCATATAATCGTTTCCTTGGGGAATGAACGACATGTTTAAGATCTCCACAATAAGACGCAAGACAAAACAAATCAGAATTTTCAGGGTTAAAGACCTCAACAGACAGCAAATAAATAAAGAGAAAAATAACAATGGAAATTCAATAATAGAGGACAAATAGTTCAAAATCTTTGATGTTGAAATGAAGATCAGTAAAATTAAGTTTGTAATTAAGTTCCAGAGATGAAAGCTTCATAGCTTTCCTGCAACCCTAAAATTGTATTTCCTTTTTTTAATGTCTAAGAAAGGGTTCAACTTGAAAATTCTGTTTTGTTTTGTCTTCTTTTATAGTGGAGATAGTTCACATTTTTCCATCCTCATTAATTTCCACTATGGAGAACTTTTTAATCAACCAAATGAATATGCATTGGTAAATTCTAGTTTAAATTAGATTTTCCTGTTTGTTTTATATTCAATACTTTTCTTGCCTTCCTCCCATCCCTCTCCCCCAATAAGAGAAGAAAGTGTATGGCAAAAGATTCTTCAATTAAATGATATCATCTTAGATTTTTTATATTTTCCTTTTTTTGTTTTATATCTGCTGTGGAGTCCAAACACTGCCAACAGTATCAGTGTAAAACCCCCTATGGCAGACATGGACAATTTCAATAATGGAATATTAATTTTACTTTAATAATCTCAGGTCAAGTTTTACAGTCTTTGTCTTAGAAGTCAGACTTCAGCTTTTAGTGCATTTGCATTCTTATTATAATATGAAATATATTAAACCTTTTTTACTTTTCTTTTCTCATCCTCATTCAAACTTTGTCCAGGGATGTCTGAATAAAGTCTACCACAAACTTCAGCATCATGGACATCATGTTGTATCTTGTGTTGACATTGATTAGTATCTAGAACAGAAAATAGTATTTCATTATAATATTAATGGTCTGAATCACAGCCAGATCCTATCTTTATGTAAAAACACCAAAAACTGCATTAGTTTTCAGACCACCTTACATTTCAGTAGTTTTATCACACTACATTATAAACAGAGATGGTTACCTGAAAGATCACTTACTGAATCTCCGTCATGCATTTCAGCAGGTAAAGGCCTCCATTAAAGACCACCATCTGTCACGTTCTGTCCCATTGTGTTTCACTTTCTTTTGTAATGTTCTTTTCCATATTTCTTTTCATTAGGCCTAAAGATATCGAATGAAATATTTAAGATTGTAAATATATTTTATCATGGGCATGTTCATTTGTTTCTCTGTATTCTTGACTTATTTGTCCCAGTGATATAGTTGCATCTCATTATTGTCCATTTTATTATTTACTTGTATAATTGCTGTTACGGTTATTTTTGTTACTGTTTTTTTATTTTTGCTATTATTATCATTATTATTATTGTTTTTTGTTTTGTTTTTTTTTTGTTGTTTTTTTGTTTTTTGTTGGGGTTTTTTGCCATTTCCACAATTTAGACATAAACCCCCATTCTTTATGCCATTGCATTGCCGCTGGCTGTCTCATTGCTTCAATACATTTTCGTTTTCTTTTGCCAGTTGCTCAAGAGCATAAGATAAATAGTTTCACTTGTCCTTTGCCATGATAAATGAGAGTGCTGAGGCTAGTCACAAAAGGTTCACAAGCACATAGACCAGGGCTATGCATAAACTCAACAACATCTCACATTCACCTGGCCATCGGCAAGGCAAAACCATATATATGGGTTATTAAGAATTAGTAATATATTAATATATTAATAATATTATTTTAAATAAAAACTATTAAAATAATGATGGTCAAAATTTAAGATATATCTATTTATAAAAGATTTTTAAGAATATTTAGAAATAAGTACTGTGAGAAACTAAATGATATTTGGAACTTGAAGACCTAAAATTGAATTAGAATTAAATATTGACCTCTCGGCTAAAACAATATAATATCATTTTCTTGGACAACTCTGTATTTTCAGACGATTTGGTTTTGGGGCCTTTAGAGTAACTGTGTAACATATAATTTTGCAGGCCTCACATTTACGGAAAAATGGAACACTGAAAATATACTGAACACTGAAATTAAAATTGAGGACCAGTTGGCAGAAGGACTCGAACTTTGTTTTGATGCATCATTTGCTCCATCGACTGGGTAAGTTGTTGATTAAAGTAATGACTAAAGTGAAAGCACTGTCTTAAGACTAATCATGATTATGATATGTAAAGTAAGCCGCATCACTTTAATACAAACTGCAATTGTCAAACATGAAATAAGACTTGTGATCGAGGGCTGCATTCCCCAAAAACATTACACACCCAATCTAATAGTTTTTATCGCATCAGTAATAGTCTGTGTCTTTGAAGGAAAATGTGTATACCACAGCTGTCAAACCTGCACCATAAGAAAGTACAATTTATGAGCAAAAAGTATACTATTTTGAAAATAAAATGCTCAGCCAAGGAGACAGCATTGGCTGACTTGAGTGAGACCGACCTAAACAAATCTCAAATATTGTCTGCCACTGCAAGCGTGAAGTTTCTTCCAATAAGGGACTTAATAAAATTTGTCCAATGACATCTTTTCCAGACCCAATAGGTCAATGAGGATGAGCCAGCAGCCTCCATACACAGACATGTTTCTGAATAGTCAAGTGCTTTTTAATGTCATATCTTCCAATAGCTTGATTCTAAAGGTGTGATCTATAGGTCTCGTAGAAAGCAAATATCCATGTTGGACTTTAACACTCTTGAAACAGATGTCTTTTCCAAAATTCATCCCTCCATGTCTGATTTTTAAATTGTTTTTATTTATTTATTTTTGTGGTGGCTAAAGAGAAACGAAACTGAAGTCAAGCAAAGAGATCATTGTACATAATATATAACACGACAATGCCGTCATGGCTTGAATGTAGAACTAGGTCTGGAACATTTTCAATCGTTTGACTGTCTGACCCTACGTCCATCCTTACAGAAAAGCGTACAGTTGCACTGTGTATGAAACTGTACACATTGTACAAATATAGTCATTGGCTTAATGTTCGCTCTTTTTATATGCAATAGTCTTGCACAGCCTAGCATTATATTGATCCTTGCTTTGGAAAACTTGTCTATCATGCCTAATAGATTTAAGGAAGAGATCAATAACCCTTGACTGTCATGACTTTCTTTGCTGGGCCTCATCATTGCTTTGCTTTTTTCTTCCACTGGTACATAGAGGCATCATGAGGAGATGTAGCCATCTGTTGACAGCGAGGAATGTAGTCTGAGGTGGGGACATACCATAGACTTCTTGGGAATAAGCCATGGAGTCACTCTGTTTTGGTCAGCCTTTGGCTTTCCATTCTGAATGCTGGGTATTGTAGAACTGGAGTTGGTTGGATGTGAGACATCAATTTCAAGCGTACTTATTTCTTGATCGTCTGCCTGTTGATATATCATAAAACTGATGCTGCGCCTATCATTTCCCTGATTGAGTTGCGCCTGTTACTGTCCTGATGATGTCATTTCAATTTTTCTGATTTTGGTCTTCAGATCTTGTTGGCTACTCTTCTAGGGTATCTCATTTCACATGTGGCTAGTTTACATTAGAGGACTTTTGTGAGAGGCCATGTCTTGCACTGATATGTGAGTGAAGGCAGAAAAAAAAATGTATCTGTTTCTTTTTTTGTGTCTAAGGAGATGTTTATGATAGCTGACTGCTTTAACCTTCTGACACCTTGTTTCAATTTCATTGTCTATATTCTATTCTATGTAAATACACTGCCCAGATATTTAAATTCACAGACTTGATTTAACGGGAATCCATCGAAGTTGATGTTCAGGATGTGTAATATTCTGCTGACTGTCATGACATTGGTCTTACTTACACTGATTTTCATGTCATATGACTGGCATCTTCCTTTGAGTTGATCTTTGCACTCCTGGAACTTTGCCTTCTTGTATCTTTGCAGGCTTGCCAACCTTCCCGAATTTTTCGGGAAATTCCCTCAAAGCCGTCCTAGCTCCCGAAAGGCCCGTATTCCTGAAAATCGCTGTATAATAAAACTGCGATCATTATTTTCTGAGAAAAGTAACCAAAGGAATGAAAAACGGGAGTACGTAGCAGTATCACGGATTGTAAAATTCGGAATCGTATTGCGTCTCGGTATTGATTTTGACGATTTTCCAGTTTTTTCATTATCAGAAATCGGTTTCGTTTTCAAGCGTTTTGTCGCATCGTCCGTATGAACATTTCATGGTTTTCCGGAAGAAGAGTTATTCTTCATCAACAAAGGCTCCATGATGTGATTGTTTGAAAATGGAATAATAGCCTATCATTCAGTCATTCTGTCGTGTGCGTTCAGCCGTTCAAGTTCTTGTGTGCTTTACGTGAGAGGCATTTCAATTTCTATGACATACTGTGTTTTCAAAGACAGTTGGCTTAACTTAACTAAACTTAAAAGTTTTCTGGGAAAAGAGTTTTATTCTTCTTTAACAAAGATTCCATGTGATTGTGTTTGAAAAATGAACATCGTTCCGTGCAGTCGTGTGCTTTAGATCTACCTTACGGGGGTGAAATTTCTGTGACTTAATGTATTCTCAGAGAGGAGACAGTTGGCTTTCATGTTATCTGGAAGAAGAGTTTTAGGCTATTCTTCATGAACAAAGACTCCATGTACCCATGACGTGATTGTGTTTGAGAAGCGAACATCGTTCAGTTGTTTGCATTCAGTTGTGTTTCACGTGGGTTGGATTAGATTAGATTCTAGATCTAGATCTAAATATTTTCTGGAATATTGTCATTAACAGTTGAGTAGACTAGATCTAGATCCACATTGTTGTTTATATAGCTTTTTTTTTAGAAATAGCTTTTTTTTTGGAAACAATTTAGATATCTAGGCCAATGTTTGAAAGTGAGTGAGACCCTCAAACTAGATCTAGTCTAGATATTAGTAAAACTGTATGGTTTTTCTAGATCTAGTCTTAGTCTCCTAGCATCTAGATCTATATTCTACTACTACTAGAGCCAGATCTGTCTTGAGATCTATTTAGTTTATAAATAGCAGTAAATCAAGCTAGTCTAGATCTATCAACATGGATAAATTTTTGAAAAAATGTTCTCTCGAGGAGAAAGTTCAGCCTCCTCCAGCAAAGAAGGCAAAGCCTGCCACAAAATTTAATTTGTCCCACAGCCAGGAGTTCCCTTTCATGAAGAATTCCCGAAAAGGAGAAACCTTTGCTTTTTGTAGTCTGTGTGTAGTTGACATCAGTGTAGCAAGTGGTGGAAGGGATACTATTAAAAAACATGTGGAAGGCCAGAAGCATCAAACTGCTGTCAAAGAGAAGAACAGTGATGCTTCTGTTCAAAGAGTTACAGGATTTTTCGCAAAGAGTGACGATTTGAGTGTTATTCGAGCAGAGGTATTGTTTACCCAATTTCTTATTGAGAAAAACATCCCCCTTAGTGTAAGTGATGACTTTGGAAGCCTTCTGAAGGAAATGTGTAAAGATTCAGAAATAGCAAAGATATTTTCCTGTGCCAGGACCAAGATCAGGGCCATTGCAGGGTGCCTTGGTAATGCAGTTACTAAGGGGCTTGTGGAAAAAATGGAAATGTTTCCATTCAGCATTGGGACTGATGGAAGTAGTGACATCAGGAGTAAACTATACCCCATCGTTGTAACGATAAATGATCCAGTATGTCAGGAAATATGCATCGAACTGTTGTCTATTCCAGCATTGAAAGAGGCATCGACAGGAGCAAATATCACTAACTTATTGTTGAATGAGCTGAAGAAGCATAACATTCCAATCGAAAACTGTGTAGGTTTTATGTCTGACAATGCAGCAACGATGGTAGGGAAAGATAAGGGAGTTAGTACCCTTTTGAAGAGGAAAGATGGAGGTAATCCACATTTGATAAGTTTAGGCTGTGGTTGTCACCTGATGAACCTTGCAGTAAAGAAAGGTCTCTCTTCTCTCCCTATCAACGTAGATGAAGTACTGACAGATGTGTACTATTTCTTTCATTATTCTGACAAGAAGAACATTGAATTTGAAAAAGTGCAACTGATATACAATGAGGAAACAAAAAGACTCCTAAAACATTGCCCGACTAGATGGCTTTTCATTTCTCGCACTCTTCAGAGAATGGTTGAGCTTTGGCAACCTCTTTTGGAGTTTTTGAAAAAAGTGAAAGAAGAGGAAGAGACAGCGGCAAAGAAGAAAGAGATCTCCAAAGAGAGGAAGAAGAAATCATCAGATCAGGTGTCAGAGGAGATTATAAGCTCTATGTTTCTTCAAGCATCAAATTCCTCTAGCACAACCACCAAGCCTGAGTCTGTGGCAAAGGAAGTTCCATCTCAGAAAGCAGTTTCCTCCAGACTTGACAGACTGCTGTTAATTCTGAAGTCAAAAAAATCCCTCATTTACTGCTCATTCATTCTGTGGATAATGCCTGTATTTGATAAATTCAACACTTGCCTACAAAAGGAAGAGCCACAGATCCATAAGCTGAATCAAATATATTTATCTTTATATAAAGAAATATTGAGCAAGTTTATTCAGCCAAAAGTCATCAGCACTTACCAGTTCAACATCACCAAGATTGACTTTGAGGATGAAAAAAAATCAACTGACTGATCTCTATATAGGACAGCTAGCCATGGGCCTCATGTCAGATCTCAAAGCTAAGACCAGGAGTGATCTGACCTCCTGCATTAAGCAATTTTATTGTGCCAGTCTGAAGTATATGAAATCCAATTTCCCTATCAATTCTGAAGTTTTGTGCCATGCACAATTTCTGAATGTATCAAAGAAAGAGGAATGCACATTTGATGATCCTGTGTTCTTTCTAACCAAAATGCCTGTTCTCAACTGCACGATGGATCAGCTGCAGGAGGAGTTTGTGAAATATCAAACTTCAACACTACCTGCTGCTGTTATGTCGGAATCTAGATGTGACAAACAGTGGAACCTCCTGTCCAAACACAGGTGTAATGTTGATGGAAGCAGGCCATTTGAAGACCTGTCCAGATTGGCCCTCAGTGTCCTCAGCATTCCACACAGCAATGCTGCAGCCGAGAGGATCTTCTCAATTGTGAAAGAAAACAGGAGTGAGAGCAGATCTGTAATGGGGAATGACACTCTCAACACATTGCTTGTGAATAAAGTGAGGATAGCCTCATCGAACTCAAAAGCACATTCCCATGAGCCCAACCCAAGAGCTTTACAATTGACAGATGAGTTGCTTAAAAAGTGTAAGAGAGCCACCATGGAATCCTTGCAACAAGCAAAGCAATGACATGAGCCAAGACTAGGGGGAGGAGGAGGGGATATAATGCTCAGTGCAGGATCTATTCAGGTAAACAGTTTAGTCTGTCCTTGTTTTTATCTTTCTCTCTGTCTCAACAACCTTATACTTACCGGTTTGTTATATATATATTTGATAGGTACATTATATATATGTATGATATGTGTGTGTTTGTTTTTTGAGTGCATAGTTAATAGTTGTATTTGGGTTTTTTAAATATTTGGTAATGCTTTAAGTTTATTGGACTTTATATTGGTTTGATCCGGTGGCAGCGATGCCTGGCAAAAAATTTTCCCTAATCCACCTTTTGAAAAGTTGGCAAGCCTGATATAGAATATATCTTCTAGATCAATGTCTAAGGCTCGCATGCCATTACTCAGACTCCTTAGATCTAAAATTAGATGTGACAATTTCCCTCTTCAAATATTAATGACTCATTTACAAGAGAAGAGAATCTGCAAAACAGCCACTAGGGCATAAAGTTTATTTATGGATAAAAGTGTGTTTTTCTAGGAGCATATTTATGCTTAAACTCAGCCAGTGCCAGCCTTTCAAGTGGCTTTACACAGACCCCCTCAAACTTGTCACAGCTACAGAGAAAAAGCCTCCATGTAGAATGTAGATTTTGTATGGCTTTTGAACTTGTTGAACTAGTCAGCATGCTGAATTGATGCTTTCGGCTTTGTGAATGGTCCACTCTCTGTATGTTTTACAATACCTTAGCCTCTAAGAAATATCTAGACTAATAGTCTAATAGGCTGGTGGTGTAGTTTACGTCACTTGGTATAACGCTTGAACATACATTATATATGTTCACTCCCCTAGTGCTGGGCTTTAGGGGACCGTACATGCTCCCCTAGTGCTTGGCGTTATGGGACCGTACGAAAACCTAGTGCTTGTCGCTGCGCTATGGGACTGTACACCCTCATTGTGCTTGGTGATAATTTGACTTTGAAAAGATAGGCCATTGGAGGAAAATGGTCAGTTTCAGGAAGCTCTTGGCGTTAGATTTTATATTTATATATGCTGGGAGAATGAAAATTATGCTTTTATATTGTGTCTGAATACGATTGTGGGGTATCTACATGTGAATCTAGGTGAAAGTGTCTGATGTTTGGGATCGTATGTTATGTTGCCAAGTAAAAT